>CM029116.1:26965299-26975299 GCA_016859345.1 Istiophorus platypterus
ACAGACGATGCAGCCTGCACCGTGAGCCGCCTGCAGCTGTCGGAACAAGCCCAGTGAATCCGCGGTGATAAGTCCGCTGCTCCCTTTACTTCCCTCCCGCCATGAGCCGCTGGCGTCGGCTGCTTTAGACGTCGGGGGCCGCCTGCACGTCTCATGTGCGTCACGCCAGCGAGGCGACGTGGGCTTGTAAAGGTGTCGTACGCACAGAACGTCACTCCAAACTCCGGTCTAAAACCGGTCAATTTAACAGAGCCACGCCGGTACACGTTACCTCCTAACTCGCACCGTCTGCGCGGTATATTTTGAAGCAAGAAAAGGTTTATCCAGTTAAACGCTCGAAAATGTGTCAGAGTTGTCGTTCGGGTCTTGCCGAAGTCGTGAACGTTACCGAACAAAACCATTAAGTTATTAGACGATGTTCTACGAAGACGGTACGTCGCATTTGAGCCAGCTAACTTAAACTGGAGCTCGGAGTAATGCCTCGCTGCGGTGAATGTTACCGTTGTTTAGCTGAGTAGCCACAAGATGGGGCTACACACAACTCTTTATAACGTACGCGCCAAGCGCTCAGGCACATACATTAACTGCTCGGTGTGACGGCGCAGAACGAGTCAGAATTCATTTTAGTCGCTAGTAAAATCAGAAGGGAAAACTTCACAGCGAAACGGACGGTAAAATAAACCAGCCCTTTCTGTCCCGGTTGTGTTTTCGGGCATTTGAAGAAACTGATCAACTGACCTGTGGAGTTAGATCATGTGACAGAATGGAGGCGTCGCTGAAAACATTCACCCGTTCACCACATACACAAACCAACAGGAACCTACTTCACGGCGAATGGATAAGGTGTTTGACAGCCCTGGTCACCTCAGCCTGTAACATTTATTTCCTAACATTGCAATGAAATGAGGGGAGGATGGGGGCCAAAGAGTCGAGGATAGGATTCCTGTCGTATGACGAGGCCGTCAAGAGAGGTAAGCCGAAAAGCAAGTGACTAAATCCATCTCAGCTGCGCTAGCTTAGCTGAATGTCTACTCCTAGGCTAGTCTGGTACGTATGGGGAGAGCGTCCTGACCACAGGCTAAAATCTGGTGGTTTAAATGGCCTTGGGTATAGCGCAAGGTAGACAGCGGTCAAAAAATAAAACACGACCTCTACGGCAACGATGATATTCATATTTGAATTCGTTATGGAAACATTACAGAATACTGTCTTGATTGCATTTTTAAGTTGAGGTTAACTATAGCCAGCCCGTATTTTCAACTGTCGGCTTTCCCAGAAAATACACTGCGATCGGTTGCGATACCAAACATTTCCCAGCAAAGCTTAATTTAATTGTAGCTAAAGTCAGCGAAAGGATTTTGTCCATCCCGAAACAAGGTGTTCTTCATAGCGTTATCTCGATAGGACTAACTGATATTTACTGAAGCGTGTGCCGCTGCGTATAAGCGATGACACGCAAATTGACAGATTTTTGGACTGTGCTTGGTGCGACGTTGTCTCCATGACTGCAAAGCGTTACTTGAGGGGCTAGTTTGGCATTATTTTATCAGAGCAGTTGTGCAAACAGCCTTTAATGTGTGCTAAATCGTAGCCTGACGGTACAGTGTGCCACTTAGCTTTCATCATCTTGGCTAGCTACCGCTGAGTAACGTTAATATCTGTGCTGCTACTAGCTTACATGTCTGGCCAGAGTTAGCTCGCTCGCTACAGCTAAGTACCCAGAGGGAAATGCCTCCAGATGCTTGTTGTGTTCTCCGCTTGACGTCGGCTAACGTTAACCGCCAGTGTTATGCTAGTGGACTTTCGGTTTGCTTCTGCTAGTCCATGCACACATGCTGTGTAGTCAGGGCGTTTGGCGAAACAACAAATAGACGAGCCTTGCTTTGCTGCTGTTGCATTCATCCGCTTAAAATTTAGCTCCTGGGAATTTTTAAAACCTAGAGAGCCATTGGTTGATCTTTGATAACATTAGGCAGGGACGACCAGGCCTGTTTATACTGCAGCGTCCCTTAATGTATTTCAGTTCATGTAGTTTCATGGGCACATCCACAAAAGAATTTTGCTGTCATATCAGGTTTTATACAGGGATAAGTCTAGAAAGACTGGGCGAAGCGCAAAGCGGTGTAAAGCTGCGCTGTAACTGATGCACAGTCTGACTGTGTGGTACACTTACGTAAGATGTGAATGAGTATTTATCAGGAAGCACATAGGCGATCTGATCCCTGACGGCCTTCGTGTTGCACTTTACTCCTTGGGTTGGCAATAGCGGACCCGCAACGTGGATTCCGGGCTAGAGACGGTGTTACACATTCATTCAGGAGACTTTCACATCTTTACTAGGGTCCTACAGGGAAATTGAGACTGGTCTGTCCTTTGCATTCACATTTAGCTGAATTATTATGGTATTCTACTTATGTGTAAGTTACGTTTAGTCAAAATTCTTTAAAACTGTCGTTTTCACACAGAGGCCCCTGCATGAATAAACCTTGACTTATTTTGTCTTTTATTACCTACGTAGAATATTATTACTATCGGCTCCTCATGTGGTGGTTTTAACATTCTCAAACTGATTGCTCTTACCACCCTCATGATCACATGTGACCCCACACACACACACACACACACACTTACACACTTACACACAGGGGCGGTGGAATTATCCAGGCATCTAGCCTTATCTGACCAGTCACATGGCAGCATTCCTAATTCCCACAGCAGGCTTGACTGTAGCAATTACAGGGTCAGTTTTCATGGAAGCTCACTCAAGTAGGACACCAGCAGGAAAATAGTCAGGTACCATCCTGTTGGAAAGGTTAGGCTTTGATGTATTCCAGTTGTAAGCTCAGGATCATTAAGAGTTCCTTCAGGCCTAACTTTGTAGCCTTGAATGAATGCTCTATGTTAACTTTTACAGTTTGTAACGGCAACACTGGAAGTTCTAGAATACATATGTAGAGTAAAACTAGAAGTGTTTTGGTTGATTTTTAGATATTCATGTTTACTATAGTCTCTAAATAGTTTCCTCAAATGTCTGATGCTCAAATATTTGCATCTGTTTGTCCTATTAGATGAGCATATTCTTCAATACAACAAACCTAGATCACCGCTGCACAAGTTTGTGCCTTTTTAAGTGAGGTGAATTCAGTTGCAACTAGATAATTTGTTCATTAAAGGCAGACCTCTGCCAAGGCCATTGTCAAATCACATACACCAGATTTCAGAGAAAAATAATTCAAATCCATAGCAAATGATGTATATCTGCCCCAAAATTTAATGGGTTCTTCCCTGGTCCATGCCCCATCAGATGGTTCAATAGTTTCTGCAGATAAACCAACAAAACAAACAAACTTTGGTGATCACATAACCTCCTTGGTGGAGGTAATAAAGATTTTATTTGGATGGATAAAACATTAAACAGTGTTCCCAACTTGAAGTCATATAGATCATAATCAGTGTGGCTCCTTGAAACGCCTAATATGTTTATGAATTTTGTAAACCTATATAAACACACAAGGATTATCAGCATGAGAGTCACACACAATAAAGTAAAGCTGCCATTTAAAGCAACAACTTAACAGACACATGTTGTGAAGAGCCAAAACAGGAAGTGGACTAACGGTCCAGTATTGGGCATCTAGATTTTCAGAGGTGAAAGTCCTCTTCCTTTTATCCTAAAGTGTGTTTTGCGACAGGATGATGTCAATCCAGTGTATGTACTATGATATACTGGGTTTGGTTGGTTCTCAAATGGGCAAAAACTCTCCCACCCTGTCCCCCAGGCACCTCTGAGACAAAGTGTCTCTGATCCATAACATTAATTTTAGTGAAGCTTAATAATTTAGCAATAATTAATGAATAAGTTGTCCTTTTGTTGCAAGATAGGCCCAAGTTGAACATGTATATCTGTTTCTAGGATCAGGCCTGGTAAAGATATATAAGGATATATAAAGCTTATGAAACAGGCTACATATTCTTTGTGTTCATAATGTTTTTATGAATCAGATTCAACGTTATGGGTTTCCCAAAAAGACCTTGGAAAGTCTTCATAGGCCATCACTCTAACTACTCTGACACACAGCTTAACAAGTCACCTAAGAACTGCATAGCCTTGCATTTCTGGTCGACATCAGCAGGCCTTATCAGCCTGGGTGATAGACCGCTGCTTTGCATTCGTACCTTGTGCTCCTTGGATGTGGATGTAGATTTGTCAACTGCTGCCACAAAGGCTTCCAGTATAGTGTTTGCTATGGAAACATAGGCAGGTCAATGTTTAGATTGTTGCAGTTTTTATAGTAGCATATTACCATAGTATATTTTTAGGCTGCTGTGGATAGTGGGGTTAAACGGGATGCAATTAAACACTTTATGGACTATGTGCAACCTCTAAGATTTGTATGTGCCATTTTACTGAGATATTCAAAAACTTGAACAATATGGTGCATGGTGCATGGTGCATGGTCTGAGTATTGTAATGCATACATACACTGCATTCACACTGCATTTATAAATTCAGGCCCTTCACTTTTTCACGTTGTTATGTGCAGTCTTATGTTTAAAAAAACTTTTCTTCCCTCATCAGTCTATAGTCAATACCTCATAATGACAAACAAAAACAGAATTTTAGATTTGTTTTTCTAAACTTCTAAATTGTGTTTCATTTATTAACAAGGAAAAAATGAAATAATTATCTATACCGTTTGCCATGACACTTATCCAATCAATAGAATTTACCATAGGTGGACTCAGAGAGAGGTGTATAAAAGATTTCAAAGATGATCAAGAGAAAATGGAGGGGACTGAGCTAAGTTGCAAGTGTTATAGCAAAGGTTCTGAATACTTATATGATGTTTCAGTTTCCCCTTTTTAATATATTTGCAAATATTCTAAAAGTCAGTTTTTTCTCTGTCATTGTGGGGTATTCAGTAATGATTAATAAGCTAAAAAAAAGAAATTAAAGAATTTTAGCGTAAGGCTGAAACCTAAAAAATTGTGGAAAAAAAATTAAGGGGGCTGAATACTTTCTGGAGGCACTGTATGTCCTCTTTTAGGAATACAGGAATATTTATTTTTATAAATGACTCTGATGTATCATTTTAACATCTAATCATCAGATAGGCTGTTGAATGTGTTCTTTGATCTGACATTTGCTCAGTCATTTTAGCCATAGACTTTCTGCAACTGGTATAAATCAATAATATATATTCTTAAACCATTAGTATTAGCAAAGCTGCACAACAAGGATGTGTTTTGTTTCTTCTCCTTTTCTCACTGTAAAACAATGCAGAGCACTAAGTTTTTTTTCTGAATGCTGTAGTTCAATCGTAAATTCAGAAAACTACATTTTTCCAAGCGGATGCACTAAAATTATTTTGTAATATTATAAAATATTGAAAATTTAATGTGAAAATCTAACAGTCCTCTGTACATGCCATGAAAAGTCAGAGTTAGATACAATAATAATATTTGCCCAATTAACACAGCTGCCCAGTGCACACTTGACTTTGTGTAACCAGTTCAAATAAGGTAATATGCTTGACAATGGGGTACATTTGCATTAATATAAATAACAATATCACAGCTTTCCTTATTCAGCATAAGTTTTTGTGTTTTGTCTTAAACCATAATAATAAAGAGGAACTCACAAATGGTCACCAAACTTATCAATCTCTTGATAGAAGCTTCAGATATGTATCATCTTACCATGATGGTTCCAAAAACTTTGTAAAACAGCGAAAACCAATGTTTTCAGACCAAAGAAAATGGCTAGTTTTCCAAAATGATAGATTCAGGGTTTTTTTGTCTTCTATGTTTTAAGAAGGATAATAATGATAATGCAAATAATAATGCAAATAATGATTATTTCATGATTGATTAATCAAAGGATCTGGAAAAAAAAAGTGTGGCACAAAACAATATCAAAATCCTATAGAGTGACCTTGTTTTCAACATTAATTTTTCATAAAACATGATCTGGTCTTCATCCAAGTCTAAATTTAGGCTGACAGAATATGCTTAAGCTAGTAACAAAAAAATTTATAGTCTCTTATATTTTTATTCAACATGCCAAATAAACATTAACAGTGCTGGTGGTAAAAGTAAATCACGTTGGATTTAATAGCTGGAAGAATCTCATTTGGCAGTATGTTTCTTCACAGAACTGCCTCAGCTCAGCCATATTCTCAGGGTGTCTTGTAAATGGTTCTCTTGAGGTCCTTCCACAGCATCTCTATCAGGCTCTGACTGGGCCACATTTCAAAAGCATGGCTTGATATTTACCTTTCCCAAGGAGCACTATTTATTTGATAATTATCTATCTATTTGCTTTAAATTGCATAAACAATATGAAAAATATAAACACCTTCAAAATAAAGTAGTTCTTCTGAAGTAGTTCTTAATGCCAGAAAAGTTTGTTAGGCCTGTTAAGACACAAAGGCTATCACTGGTCCAGCTGCTTTTGAAAATAGGTCACCCAGCCTGCTTTGAGCTAAGCCAGTGTTCCACAGCAAAGAGGGCCATTTGCGCTGATGTGTGGATCACATACTGAAATGAAAAACACTGTTCCAGAGCAGTAGCATTGTTGTTGTGTTATCACATTTTCCCCTTGATGATGGTGAGCTATTTAGGCCCTAAGGCAGTAAAGCAGCCCCAAATCATGATGCTGCGTGTTCTTCCCAAACAATTCAACCTCTACAAAATATTTTCCATGTAGTTGTGGAGTGTCACGGAGCTCTTTGGCAAACATCAGGTGCACAGTGATGTTTTTATTAGAGAGAAGAAGCTTCCTCCATAGTGACCTACAATGGACACATGCACCATGATTTGAACGTGGTAGACTCATGAACAAATATATTAAGCAGCTCCAAAGATTGAAGCCTTTAGCTGTTATTTTTGGCCTCTTTTTTACTTAACTTAGCATTCTGTGTTGTGCTTTTGGAGTCTTCTTAGTTTAGAACACACTTCTAGTTAAAGTAGCCACAGTGCTAAACTGTCTCCATTTATAGACAGTTTGTTGCACTGTGGATTATGACCTTGTAACCCTTTCCAGCCTTATGCAAATCAAAAATTCTTGATTGTAAGTCTTCAGAGTAGAGGTGTCAGTGGTTATTTGATAAATTGCAATGAATAATTGAACTAATTAAAAATATATTAACCAACAGTGCAGAAGACAAGGTTATGTGTTGCTTTCATTCGGGACAAGCAGTAATCTAACTAAACATGCTTCCAACACAATCAACACAAAAGTGATGACTGTATAACTGACACCCCCTGCCAATATATTTTACAGGGGCCAGTAATTGCTGAAATATTTCCTGGACTGATAAAGGTGGTGTGAGTGTTTGTGCATGCCCGATACACCTGTCCCTGCTCAGCAGCCACTGCTCTATTGTTAAATACAGTGAATAAAAAACAAGTCACTCCCGTAATGTAGGTAAGGTCTACGTTTGATGTAATATAAAACCAGTAAAACCCAGAATCCACTCTGGGAGATTGGGGTGACCTGTTTCATGTTTATCTGATAACATGTTCCAGCAGGTTCAGTCTGAATCAATTTGTGTTCTCCAATGAAGCCTGTTTGCTTAATTTAATACTTTTTAGTGGATTTTTTCTGGCCTGTCTTTGAATAGTGTCAGACGGGAGTGCTTAAAAAGGTTAAAAAAAAAAGTTTTGTTTTGTTTTGTTTTTTTTAATGGAAATGAACAAATGAACTATTACCTGATTATTGATATTTAACAGGGCCATCGATTGGTAAGGCCACTGCAATGATTTTATTCATTTATCTATCCATCTAGCTATCTATCTAGCTATCTATTTAGCTATCTATCTAGCTATCTATTTAGCTATCTATCTAGCTATCTATTTATTTGCCATTGTAGTGATAAATACTAGTTGTAGTTTCCCAGAGTCCAAGGTTTTGTCTCGATTACTTTTTTTTTTCCAATGAACTTACCAAAACCCAAAGATTTCTGTTTACTATTGCATATGACAAAGAAAAGCATCACTTTCTCACACATAAGAAGCTGAGACCAGAGTTGGTCTGCCATTTTAGTTTAAAAATGACTTAAATTATTATTATTGTTTTACCAAAATATTTGCTGAGTAATTTTCTGTACACACTGTTGCAACACTATCATAAGTTGTCGTAAGTAGCTTTCAAAGCAGTTTACAGAAAGCTTTCATAGCAGTTTGCGGATATTGCACAGATATTGGTGGCTTCCATCATTTTCATTCTTATTGCAGTTCTCATAATAGCAACCATGGTAGCTTCCATTTCAGTTGTCGTTAGTTGTCAGCTGAAGTAGACAGAGGTTAAGAGAGTAAAGTGAGCAAAGGACTGGCATTCAACTGGGTTATTTTAACTGGTAGCTATTCATTAAAGTAGTCCCAGATTGGCCACAATACATATCCTTATAACTGGGTTGTATCTTTATTTTTAATCATGGAAGTCAAATGGGACCTTTTTGACAACAGAGAAACACTGACTTGTCATAGTAGGAGCAGAAAATTAATGATGGCTTGGTTCTATTCAAGTGTCCCATTGAGTCATGACAAAGTGACAGTGAGTCAGCAAGAACATTAGCAAGACCCTGAAGCTGAAGCAGGGAAAAATAGAATTCAGCCATCATTAGTTTTAGTATTCACACCTGTGACATTTCAGACTGTCGCCTATTATGCAGAAAGTTCACTATCTCACAGTTTAACTACAACAAAGCACTATTGTTATATTATATAACAACACGAAAGGTGAAGGTGAACATTTTAGTTTGATTCTAAAACTTTGAAAATTTTGAGGAGTTTTAACTACCTTTGGAAAGGTTTTACTGTGACCACTTGTTTTCAATGTTTTGTAATTCATTTTTCACAGATATTACTGTTACTGGACTACATCCTGCAGCAGAGAGCAAAGCCTATGATAAACAGAAGGGATTACGGTTTTATTATGAGGATTTGTATCCTCTTTGGGCTTTAAAAATAAAATTACACTATTGTTGCTTAAGATTTTTTTCTCTTTCAAATCCCATTAAACGGCAGCCTCATGCTGAATGTTTAGTTTCATGGTCACAGGTGAAATGAGCTTTTTAAGATCACTCCCTGTATGTTTCTGCTTGTAGGCGTTTCTGTTGACAGTTCACCATTACTAAAAGGTCAACCAGGCTCATGTGAATTCAGTATTTGCATGCTGCTCCAGAAGCCTCGATGCTTGCTGCTGGGATGTTTCCAGTCTTGCTGATAGCAGCGGGCCAGCTAGGCCAAGCCTATTTCATCAGGCAACAAATATCAAGTCACAGCTGTGCCACTTGTTGCTTTCCATGATAATATAGTAAGGTTGTCTAACACCAAAATCTCTTTGTGTGTGTGTGTGTGTGTGTGTGTGTGTGTTTGTTTGTTTGTTTGTTTGTTTGTTTGTTTGTTTGTTTGTTTGTTTGTTTGTGTGTGTGTGTGTGTGTGTGTGTGTGTGCATGGAATACAGGTGTGTGTACAGTATGAGAGAGAGGAAGAGAGAGTGAGACTAAGGCAACAATTATGTGTAATTGCAATAACTATTTGTTGTTATGGTCCAAGGCTATGTCTCTATGTCTGTGTCTATTGAAAGTGTTGTGTGGGGGGAGTTGCAGAAATCAGACACATTGTTTTCTGTGAATTTAACTGTAACCACTAGACTTAATGTGGAGCAGTGTCCACCAGTTGTAGCATTACAGTTTAAAAAGTGTTCTCCATAATCTGGGCAGCTTTATAACAATTTTTCCATTATCTGGTAGTGCTGTTTTGTCAAGTTAGCTCAGTTGCATAGTAGAAAACTTATCTCTAATTTATTTATTTATTTTTTTCGTTTAGCTACTGAATATTCTATAAAAGCTAGCATAAGTGATGATTGATCCTTGGTTCACAACATAGGGTTTGGCTGTTTGTTTTTTTTTTCTTGTGAATTGCACTAGTAAATCAAGAAAAAAATCCTGATTGGGTCGAACTGGTCACAACTGGTAGATCCAGATACAAGTGG
>CM029116.1:26980299-26985299 GCA_016859345.1 Istiophorus platypterus
AACACACCTAAGTATGGCGTAAACATGTCTGTAACACATTACTAGTTATAGGCCGTATACAGACATTTAATAAATGGGTTATAACACACTATAATGTAGTTGTAAGCAGCTGTAACAACATATTTAGTGTATTAATGGATAATATTTGTCAGCCATTATAACGTCTTTTATGAAGATATTTTATATTACAACTGTTTTACTACGTTGTCATTCATTATCTATTTATGCAGCAGCTTCTACTTATGCTAGCTCCCAGAAGATTTTAAAGTTGTTGATAAATACAATAATAAACACTATATAGATAACATGTTTTAAACCATTTATAAGATGTTATACTGTTCATAAATACTAAACTGGGGGTACTCAAAATAAAGTATTACCACATACTTTCACAATAAAAGGCTAGTGAAAAATTTTTTTGGGCCAGTATATTTAATCAATAGGTACAGTACCTTCTGTGGTTGTCATTATTAATTGAGGACCACTTCATCATCGACACTGTGAGCAATCCAAAATATATAAATTAATGATGCATAAAGGTTGGCATGACAGTATTTGTGCATCAGTTCCATTCGTACAGATGCTTTAATAACCATATTGTCATCAGCTGTAATTAGGAGCTCATCATGCAGCACAGTGTGAAAGGTTATACATGTGACAGGAACGGCACACTAATATATATTGCATACCTTGATATTAGGTTATTTTTGTGCCATGGAAGTCTTAAGTTGTAAAGCCGTGACAAAAAGTTGTGTTTGCATTAACGAACACTTGACTGTATATCAGACAGGAGCAAACTAGAAAACAGTTACCTACCAATAATGTGACCAGATTGTTGATGGAAAGTTGTTGTTGTATGAAGGAAATTAGAGTAGAAACAAGGATGGTGATAATGTTAATGAGCTCAGCCTCAAGGCAGACATCATATTAAGGCAGTATTATGGCAATAATGTAATCCTCCTAGTACTGATTATGCAAAATTTAAAGAGAGATCATTTTGTTATACAGTATCCAACGAAACAGTTTTTTCCCCACTTGGCCAGTACATCAGAGTTTTACCAGCTCTGACAATAAACTTGAAACAGCCTCAGAAGTTACCGTAGCTGTTTAGCTCAATGCAGGCTATATGGCTTGCTAGCCACAAGTACATCAGCATTATCCCTCATAATAATGTTAGGCTGCTACATGATATGACACCCTCAGTAGCAGTCATGTTTTGGGTCTAAACAATTTGATGAGCAGATTTACAGCAGTTTGGAACTCCATTTACTTTTGACATGCCAGAATGGTGATATATTGAGATCTCACATCCACTCTGCTCTTAAAGAATAGTGACAGTCACTGGCCTGGATGCATCAGTGACAGGTCAATCAGTTTGCCCTGCATAATCTTTACTCGGTAGGCAGCTGTAACAAAGATCTCCTACTCTGTAGTAGGGACCTAGCATCCCCTTTTTTTATCATAAACCTTCACTCCAATTGCAGTAAAGTGAAATCTATATATCATATCATGTGGCTAAAATCCATGACCTCAGTATGTTTCCATCCAAGTCAGTCCTTCTACTTTTACAGTTATAGCCTGTCTATAAGGCAGTAAATGATGTCTAACCTGTTCAGAACCAAGTAATGTTCCAAACACAAATAACTATTGTAATGGTGGATTTTTTTACTCTAAATGCATTTATAAATCGTCAGCAACCAATAAAAAGATTAAAATACTTTGTTTCACTTTTCTATCCATTCCGATGGATGGAGAATCTGGATATGAGAAACCACCACCAAACAATGACAATAAATAGTGTTAAGTGACTTTATTTGAAAAAAAAAACAACACAAGTTTATGTATTTTCTGTGAATGTTTAACTCATAAATGAGAAAAGCAATACTTTAAAACACGTTGAATGTATATATTCTGTATTAACTAAATTATTGATTACAAAACAAAGAAATGTCTGTGTACATGGTCAGTAAGAGACAATATAAGCTGATCATATAAGCTATCATTAGAAAATCAAATCCGAAGAGTCAGAATAAATTAAAACATTTCTACTTCCCTTTCGTGACATTCAGATCCCTGAAACCATTCCAATGGAGAGATTTTTTTGGAAAAAAATCTTGAGTAAAAACAAAATGTTATCTGATATTTTGACATGTATAAGGAAAATTACACCTCATGCTTACTTTAATAATATAAATAGATGACTAATAGATTAGAATGTGCCTTATGCCTCCTCCTCATGCTTCATGGTTGGCTGTGCTAGCTAAAAAAAAGGGGAGGGTATGGTTGTACAGCAGGCCAATGTAAATAATGTTGCACACTGTAATGGGCTTATATAGTCGAAATCCAGTCAAATAAATTTGTGCATTTTTGTGGATGACAGTAATCATAGATCTAGACATCTTAACAATCATTTAGGCTTTAAAACGTCAAAAAATATTTTAATGAATTTGTATAAATCTAAACGTAAGTGCTAAAATTGGTCATTTTTACTCATCATCAGTCCAAAATCCCAAATTCGATTTTTTTTTTTTTTTTTTTCTATATTGAAATGAAGTGGAGTGGAGAAGTTTAGCCATATAATAGATACACAGATTACCAAAGATCATTGGTAATCTGTGTAAATCTTTGGTCTATTTTTTTTTATTAATATTAGGTCAGTAGACCTATTTGTTTATCAAGTTATAGTGTTTTCAGCACTTGTATTCCCACAGCTCTACTGGAACTGAATGGTGGTGGTCTGGTTTAATAGACAGCACATTCTATAGAGTGCTGCTGTAACTGGAAAACTCCATCAGTGTTTGATCTGGATGTAGTGATAATGGACCTGAATGTGGATCATTGTCCAGCAGAGCAAGCAAGGTAATTGTTGCCATTGGGACTCCATCCTAGTATCACTCACACTCTGTGTCATAGCTTTGACCTGAAGTGGAAGCCTTTACTAGAGTGCAGCAGAGGACTATGAGGTCTGTGTTAATTGAAATGCTACATAGCTGATTGTGCTGATTGTTACAGCTCCCCTACAACTCTGTAGTACAGGAAGATGTGGTAGGAGCCCAACTAAATTATTGGTTGGCCAATTCTATCACCTGATATTGGCCTACCACAGATATATTGGTATTGATGCATCTGTTGTCCAATATGCGCCAATACAAAAATTATTTTATAGAACATAATGCAAAAAAAGAAAAATATTCTCGGGATAATTTAGAGATAGTGTCGTCACATGGTTTGTCCAAAAGAGCCTGCTCCTAATCCATTGCATTCAGTTCTCTCAGCACTGTCTGAGTACATATCAAGGGTCTCAGATATATTTTTACTAAAGTTTCACATCTTAATTAGCTTGACAGAGCTATAGCTTGTTCAAATACTGTCTTTGAAGATTCTCAGTTATCCGTATCATAGTTATTCAAGCAAAAATTGAGTCAAAGGCAGATGGACTTGATTGTAAATCTTGAAGACATTATACCTCTCATCCAAGAGGCTTCATTTTTCAGTGACTGATGAGAAAATCCATGTATTCAGCCTCGGTGGTGTCATTATCATTGATGCACTTCTTAGTGCTCCGGTCTATTGTAACAACAGTTGTTATAGTTGTTTAGTCACCCAAGGCCAAGTCCAGACGACTATCGTTTTGTAGTCACCTAAGACTGAGTGTGAATGTTTGATTCTCCTGGGAAGGGATGAAAGGACAGTATTATAGGTGGGGGATAGGTGTATTTTAGCAACGACAAGGAAAAAAAAAGCCAATATGTGATATAACATGCAGTTACAAAACCAAAAATTTTCTGAACACTTGTTCAACACCCCTATATTAATTATCTCTCTTCTAATCATCTTGTCTCTGTAGTAACTGATGTGGAATTGAAACGGCTGAAGGATGCCTTCAAGAGAACCAGTGGCCTCTCGTATTATATGACCCAGCAGTGCTTCTACAGGGAGGTGCTGGGAGATGGAGTTCCCCCTAAAGTTGCAGAGGTAAGCATCAGGAATGTCACACACACCAAGTGTCATTCAGATGAACAGTCAATCTTAAGACATGGCTAAATTAGAATTACTTCTAGGTAGCCACTGAAATAGTTTTGATTAAATTAGCATCCAGAGTCCCCTTAGATACAAATTGCTGTTCCTTCATAAATTATAAACCAAAAAAGAGACCTTTCAATGCAAGTAGTTAACTGTTTAACTTTACAGAAACTGGAGAAGATTCAGGTTAGCTTGGGATTAATAGCGAAGGGAACAATGTGATAACTGGAGTCAGTCAAAACAGACTTTTTCCCTAAGCTCTCCTTTGTCATTTACCTTTAATTAATGCAGGTTGATCCTTAATAATTTGAAAAGAATTGTTGATAATTTTTTTAATTTGCAGTCTTGCTTAGATAGTTTTACCCAGCACGAATTCCAAGTCTGCACACTAATTGAGGAAGTATAGATCCCATTAAAAGCATCATTACGTCCTCAATGTTTTGTCTTTCCTTTTGAAAGAGCCTGCTTGAAGAGCATGTTGCCAGAATCAATCTTAAGGCAGGAATAGCCCACAGGAACAGCTCACTATGGCTTGGCCTGTTGAATCTAGGAGCTTCTAAAGTGATCCACAAAATATGTATACTCTATGTATATTCATTTCAAAACTTAAACTGCTGGACCTTAATTGTTTCCCACTTGTCTCCTACTTGACAACTTGATTGTTATTGTGTGTACATTGGAGGCTATAAATTTTCACGCTTGTAAGTCTCATAGTTGGCCATGATTGGTTTCCAAACAAGTTGTGATGTCACAGATCCAACTAATATGTGAACATTTTAACCTGAGATTCAAGATTAGCTCTGAGGAACTTTTTGGGTAAAATATCTAATCAATTATAATTTGTTGTTATTTCTCCAGTATTATTAAATACATGTTTTGTTGGTCATTTATGAATTTACTGTAGCTGTAGACAGGAAGAGCTTATTTGGGAAAATAACTGAATTTTGTTTTCTTTTATCTTTGGACCTTTTGTAGTA
>CM029116.1:26992799-27060299 GCA_016859345.1 Istiophorus platypterus
TTGTAAACCATAGTGTCCTCTTTCTGTAGACACCAACACCTGCTGAGTTACAGTAGCGTAATCAGAATACACAAATACATGTCTTGTCACTCGCCTATATTGGGGTCATGTCACACACTGTTGTTGAATGTTTTTTCTGATGCTATTTTTAAGGATATTACCTATATTTTTAAACACTTAATAGGGTCAAAACTGAGGAACAGCTGAAATGTAATCAAAAAGGGCATTTGCCTGCAGTAGTATACATCCACTAAAAGTAATTGTTTTTGCCACCTACAGGTTCAGATTGTCAGGCACAGAAGTGTCTGACAACATGGATAGGACTCCTACATAGACCTTTCTGTATACATTTCCCCTCTTCTGGTCTCTGTTTTAACATTCTTTTCACTGCCTGTATGTATTATTTATTCATGGAGGACATGTTTTCTGATGTTTATGAAAGAAGAAGTCATGCCGAATCTTATCAGTAATAATAACAATTATCAGTAAAAGCTGCCAACATCATTTGTTGCCAGCAAATATCTTTCGCATAACTTCTGATGTATAGGATATGCAAATTTTGGTATAGAAATGTTATCATAATGTTAGGTAATATAATATGTAGGCCAAAAATATGACTTCTTACCATATTTGCACACTTTGGCAACAATATTACCCAGAAATGTAACCTTAATGAGATCACTTTTTCCATAATCACAAATGTCAGCTGCTGAAAAAGGGAAATGGATCTATATAATTAGTTTATGATTACTCATGACTTAATTGATACTTTGTACATACTACTGGCTTTTTGAGTGATTGTTTTTGGCCTTTTCCTGCCATGCTTTCAAGTTTACTGATGCCAAGTCAACAAAATAACTAACTAATAATATTGCTGCAACTCGGTCAGAAGCCGGTCTCTCAACTCTGGGAATAGAATTTTCTTCAGGAGGAAGTGCTTTGGTTCAGGATTCCTTCTCATTTATGCCAGGCAATACACATTCTGATCAACATGGTCACTGCAAACACAATGGTATGCAAGACACATCGTAAGGACAGGAGTATTTTTATCAATTGGTAGCAAAACTAGCCACGTCTCCTAAAGGTAGTCCATGAAAGCTTTGCAAAGTGTGCTGCATTATTTTATTGTTACACTAAAGTACGCTTTCTGTCTCCCACTCTGTAACATTACTCTACTTTTCCCTGGGGAAATCTCATGTTTATCTCCGTAGGAATCCTATCCTATAATGTTGTCGGACACTTGTAATAATAATTATAATAATAATAACAATAATAATCTGAGCCTGTCATTGGTAAAAACAAGCACTTTTAGTGGACATATTTTTATGCAGACATTCTCCTTATTATTACATTGCAGTTTTTTCACTGCTATTTAGACCCAAAGAGATGGGACATAGGGCCCAGGTTTAGAAATACCAGAAGTATCCTTTAACTTTGTTTTTTTGCAAGCCTATAGTCTTGTCCACTTTTTCTCCCTCTCCCCTTAATTTCTCTCTCTTCTCTCGCACTTTCGTAAAAAAAAATTACCATCCCTAATTTTAGTTACTGTAGGTTACAAGTGGGCTCAGCACATTACTTTATAATGGGATTCATTGTGTTTTAAGCTTTTCACAAATGCATGGCTCCTGGTTAATAGTAGAAGTTACATGTGGTAATTTTATTCTGTCAACCCATTTTATTGTCTGTGAAAGACAACTACAATGATGTTGTAATGAGAGAATGCTGTAAACAGACTCACTGACGCCTGATGTCTTTGGTAAAGTCAATTCTGAGCATACTAGCTTGTCACTCATCCACACATTATCATTGAGTCTCCCTGTTGTTAGTTTTCACTGCTACTAACATGTTTATCATGAGGCAGATAGTGTGAATACAAAATTAGTGTGGAGTTGTCCCTGTCTTTATTATTATTTATTCATTTTTTTTAACATTCTGCTGTGTGTTTTGTGTGTTCTAGGTTATTTACACCTCATTTGGAGGCTCATCTAAAGGGCTACACTTCAACAGTCTGATCGTGGGTCTGGTACTTCTGACCAGAGGACGCGATGAGGAGAAAGCCAAATGTAGGTTGTTTATAATGATTTAAAAGTCTATAATGTTGTGTTTGTTTCATGTTGTTTTGGTAGTTATCTCCATATGTTAAATCTGTCAGTCAGTGAAAGTTTCCAATCAACAACAATCATTGAGATATCATAAAGAAAGATTCTTACTTGAACAGAATAATCATCCAGTGTCAAAAGAGTTAAAAAAGAGACATCCAGCCATAAATAGACTATAAGATACCATTAATAACTCATTTGTATATGGCAGACAGTTCCTTAGTATTAGCTAGTTTCCTTTTAGGCCAGATTGACACCTATGAAGCCCGTTCAAGTCCGATTTTGGTAACAAATTCCTTACCCCAAATTATGTCAATATCGTGCCAAACCATTGCCACACTGGTTTTCATTAGATGTTATATCTGTGGTAACAATGCCAGACTAATCACCTGAATAATGAACAGTCTGGCTCTCAAAAGGTCCGGTGGAAATGTAGTCACTTGTCTGCACTTTTAGCAGGTGCAAAGTCTGATTTACTGAAAGATCTGCTATAAATTTTCAAAATATCAATTATGAACTAGTAAGGTTGTATTGATATTATTGCAGTAGTATTTTACATTTTGTGGCTAAACCTGTAGTCTTGAGATTCCTACGAAATAAAACTGAACTTGATTGCTGAAGGGACACCATATAATTTGCATTTTCCAGCCACCTGCTGCTGCACATTATTCATTTTTTCCTTCTTCATTTCAGTTCATAATAGAATTACAAAAAATAATGTTTCATGTTCAGACTCAGTGTGAGCCCCATTTTGTGGCTTGTTAGTTGATCCATACAATGCAAGTATAAAATTCACAGGTTCTGGCGAAACATAAAGGCAGATTAAAGGCAGATTATGCAGTGCGTACAGGATTACCTAGAATGGCTGTCAGTAGAGCGCATCCTTTGTCAAAGACCAGATATTGAAGAAAATTTTTAAAATGTTGGAAAATTTTGCAATGGTACAAAAACAAAGAAACCAACAAACAGATATTTACGAAAACATAACCTCTCTGGCAGACTTAATAAAAATGCACAGTGGCAGCTAAGCTTTTTTCCTACTGCATAGTTTTAGATAAAAGATCAAAGCATTTGACGACACACTGTTGTACAATTTGATGGTACTACTGACATGACAGGAGTTTGAAAACATATAGTATATCCGCTTATCTCACATTTCAACTGCAATAGAAGTGCTGTTTAACCTTGTGCCATGTAAGGGTCATTTCATGCCCTTTTGAGGTGAACAAATTTGCAGAAAATGACTGTAAAATTACTGCAAACTGCTTATGTGGTGTATCCCATGACCATACAATTGCATTTTGTCCACTCTAGCATATATTTATGTGTTCATGAATACTGTTTTTGAAAAGGTTACTATAAATTTGCACCCGCACTCTACACTCAACATTGTTGCCTGTTTTTGCAGAAAGCACAGAAGGGAGTTTGGAGTCTTTTGGAGTCCCATGTATTACATATGGATACAGACTAATTGGCAAATTCTTCAAGTAATGTCATGAATTAATTTCATTTCAATCAGTAAACCTTGTTTTTAAAAGCATTACCTGACAAGAGGCCACAGTTACACCTGCTCTTTCCATTTTCTCCCTACTTCACTTCAAGGTGCACTACTGTTACATCCACTTCCCTGTCTGTATATTCAGGCTAAAAAAAAGTTTTTAATTATTTCAATTCTGTTAAAGAGAAATAATGTTGATTTTTATTTATTTATTTATTTTTTTTATTTATTTTATTTTTTTGTCAGTTTGCCCTGGCGGATGGCTCTAAATGTTACTTCTTAACCTTTGCCACTGTTGCTATAGAGAGGAAGCTGGTCAGAGACACAAATCAGAGTTGCAGCGATACAAAATGCTTTGTTGTTGTAGTTGGGAACAAAACACTTCACTGTCAATGCTGAATTGTTCCAAAATTAGATTAAAGCTGTTGAGTGTTCTTGCTTTTTTACAAGGCATAATCTGTAGCTTTCACTCACCTTTAGAGTTTTGTTGTTGGATGTTTCTTATCAAAATGTCTTTTGGGAATCACAGTTAACTTTTTACATTTTGAAATATAGTCCCTTTTTGACTTTTAATAAATGAACCATTTTTTTTCAAACACAGTTGCTCATCTTTTTTGTGATGAATCAACCAGCAGAATTTCAGAACCTATCCAAACAATGAAAATGCTCCAACTGTCAATCATTGCATGTTGTCCTTGTACAAAATGAAAAGGGTTTGCAGTTTCAGAGTCCTATATGCCCAAAAAACTCCCAACAACTTCCTAATTAAAGCTAACAAGTCACATTAAAAGGGTTTATTTCTGATTGTATGAATTAGATACAGTTGTAGGAGAGTCAATGTGGATTTAACTATGTTTTAAGGTGACAATAGCTTCACTGCTTTTAAAACATGAAATGAGCAATGAAAGCAAGTAGATTCTAACAAAATTCTTCTTCATGGATGAATTACTTATTTTATACTTGACAACCATGATGGGATAAAATTGTCTTTTCTTGTCAACACTTCTTTCACATGTTCATCCTCTTCCTCTCTCCTCTCTGTCACTTCCTCATTCTTATTATGGCAGTTGGGGTTGATGTGTTGCAGGCAGTCTAATCCATCAGGACACAATAGACATTTAACTTCTGTTGTTCTTAGTGCTGCTACATGCAAGAAGCCTGCTTTCCTGTGATAAGGCTGACCTTTTTTTTTTTTTTTACCACTGTGTGTATGCATGTGCATGGATGTGCTAACAGACCTCTTCAGCCTGTTCGCCAGTGATCTTAGTGGATATGCTGCCAGGGAAGACATAGAGGCTGTTCTGCTGGTCCTGGATGGAGAAGTTCCAACCTCTCTCAAGAAGTGTTTCACTGAGGTCAGCAAACACAACAGTCTGTCTGTCACCACAGGGACACACGTCAGAACACAAACACAAATGAAATATTTGTAATAACTCATCTTGGTATAACAATAAAAACTAAAAAAGTAAAAAATAATATAATATTGGTATTTATTGTTAGTCCCTTAACCTATTATTACTCCAATATTTTCTCCTTTTTAAAGAATTATCTCATCTTTAAAAATGAAATTAAAACAAATTGCATAGGTATTGCAGAAAAATGTACATCATAAATAGTATCAACAGCATGCTGAAATGTGGAATGTGGCAAGATTGAAAGCAGGTCTATCAACTTCATGCACCTTTGACCTTAGGGTGTAGGAAAGTGTATTTCATTTATTCACATATTTATTTACTCTTTGACCTTGATAAACTCTAAAGCTACCACCCTTTTTTTTGCTTATTGTTTAAAACTCTGTTCGAGCCAAATATGTATCATGACAGGGACATGCAGGATAAAATGCAGATACAAAATAATGATGATGGTGACAGATACAGAGAAGCCTGATTGTGTTTGTGTGTTGTGCCAGGCTGACAAGGTGAACTATGAGCGCTTCAGGAACTGGCTCCTGCAGAACAAAGAGGCCTTCACTTTGTCCAGATGGCTTCTGTCTGGAGGAGTGTGTGTCACACTCACTGATGACAGTGACACACCCACCTTCTACCAGACCCTGGCTGGCGTCACACATTGTGAGTTCATTAATATTCTGAATTAATCTGTTTGCAAATATTGCTTGTCAACATGGGAAAATTTTAGTTGGTGGTAGTCTGTTGTTTGATGCTTTTTATCTCTTCCATGTTTTTGTATCATACTATACAGTTCTAAATAAAAAATAGTCTTCAGATAAGGCTAATCACCAATAAATGCTTCACATACCTGTACTATAATGGCTCACATGTTAAATTCCATATAATTTACACTTCCTAAGCAATAATTCCATCAGTGCCATCTTGTCATAATCTCAAGTCTGCTCTTTGTTGCACAAACTATAGATTTATTATCCAGTAAATTCCAATTGCCTCTGCTTTCCTATTTTTCAATTGATTCAATTATTAAGATACTGTCATTTGAACCTTAAAAGCCTACCAGAAAATAGATGGACTATGCACTTGGATCTTTTGGCTTTTAAGCTGAAACATCTGCACAGGAGATGTTGACTTTATTTACAATTTCATAACACCAATAGAAAGTTAGCGGAGTGAAACTGACTGCAATTAGTGGATGAAAATAGTATTTTTGTTTAAAAAAAAAACAAAAAACAACAACTTACAAAAGAGAGGTGAGGATAATGTGACTGTTGTTGCACTGATGGAAGTTGTGCTGTGAAAATGTAAATTATGCTGAAATTAACAAGACAAGGAAATGGAGGAAATGTTGCGTTTGCAATAACAGGATTAGATCAGAAAAAAGGAGGTGTCTTACTAAAGTGATCAGATATACCTTTTAAAAACAACGAAAATTCAGATTGAATACCTGTTGTTTATATGCCAGTTTCAAGTAAAGGTATTTTTCAAGTACCTGCAGAAGAGCTGCAGTCTTAGTGTGAGCTTCACTTTGCCATGTCTTTGTAACATAAAGCTGATCACTTCCCCTGCTACATCTTCCTTCCCCTCTGTCTCCTTTGTAGAGTGCGGATGTCTTCAGAAAATTTTAAAAAAGGCTCATAGAAGTTGTTATGACGACCCCCCCCCCCTCGAGAAATGACCCTGATTCATTCCTTTCGCTCAATTTTCCTTTTTCAGTATTCCAGCTGTCCTTCACTTAGCCAGACTTCTCTCCTCCCACTGCATCCTTGTATATTAATTTCTCCTCCCACAACTTAATATAGTCATAGATGTTTGATAGCTGTTTTGTCAATTTCTTTTTATTTCAAAAGCTGACTGCTTCAGTTACCAAGGTTGAATTTAACCAAAGTATCTGAGTCGGTTGTGTTATTCTCGCTTAATTTTTATGATGACGTATGAACTGTTAGATGCATTGATCTCAAGTTTAACTGATCCATTTATGGTCTAATTTTTAGATTGTTTTGTTAAGATTACTTCAGGAAATCAGGTTACATCATTTTCATTAAACTTCTTGTTAGTTGAAAAAATAATTTTGATGTCAGTATACAGCAAGGTATTGGTTTTGAATATTTGCAGGGCAGAAAATGACCATGAAATTTCTCTAGTTTCAAACTACTGGCATTAATGAGGTAAATATGGTACCTATGGCCCCAAGCTGCAGCTGTTTGACTGCTGAAAATCCTGTTCAAAGCTGTTCTGAAGTCATTTTTGCTCTTCTATGAAACTCAGTGGTGGCATTTTTTTCACTAGTAGTAGTAGTAGTAGTAGTAGTGTCTGTGTGTCTGTGTGTCTGTGTGTCTGTGTGTGTGTGTGTGTGTGTGTGTGTGTGTGTGTGTGTGTGTGTGTGTGTGTGTGTGTGTGTGTGTGTGTCGGTTACATGCAAAAAACAGAACTGTGTGCCTTTTAGCCAGCAGTTAAAGTGCATACAACATAACTACAATGCTCCAGGTGAATCATTTTTGTATGTCATACCCCTCTCTCTCCCCCAGTTTTTCCTGTCTGCCTCTTACACTGGCATTGTCAAATAAAGATGAAATACAAATCGTAAAAAAATAAATACAAATGAAATACCCTGTTTTGTCAAAATTCAGTGTTTCCTCTTTTACTTACATTAATTCAGTTGTTACACGCCAAAGATTAGCTTTTCTTGCCACACCATTCCCTGACCTCATACTATTAAACTGATTCCACAGAGTTCTACAAAGTGAGGTGTGAAGATGCGAAGACAACTGTAAAGGTTATACTTTTCGGAAGAAAAGACCACTACTATCAGATGGTTACATGGTATTACCAGATATCCTGAGCTGAGGTATCCAAATTGAAATTAGGGGAGATGAAGTTAGTCCAGACATCTGTGCCATAATTCAGGTATTGTAACAATACCAGCAGTTAACGTTTTCAAACGATACCTATCCCTATCAATTGCATGCTTATAGATGGCACATGAACCAGCTGCTATCCAAGGGATTTCTTGCCACTGTTTGTGAATTGTGTCTTGCATGGTCATCCTTTTATTTGACCGTGCAAGACATCTAGATTTGCAACTCAAAAAGAAGTTGTGTTTTGATCCATATGGCAACTTTTATGTCGTCATTTGATAATTTATTATAGAAATTCTATAAGTTATCAGTGCCATAGATTTTTTTAAAGTCAGCACATGGAAAACAAAAAAACATACAGTTATACAATTCTTTAAAGTTGCTAGCCAAGTAAATTTAGTCAGGCTTTATTTTGCCAATTAAGGACAGAGGGCTGAAAAGAGCCTGTCTTGTCCAGAGAACCTGGACACTGCCTTTTAATCTGCCTTATCCTCTTAACTGTGTGTGTGTGTGTGTGTGTGTGTGTGTGTGTGTGTGTGTGTTGAGAGAGAGAGAGAGAGAGAGAGTGACTGACACACTCCTGGTTCATGACTCTTTCCAGAACAAGAACGTTAAGATTGACTCATGGCAGAGTTTATCAGAGTGAATCCTCTGCTAACTTGCTAGCCTCTGACTTTGTCATAATATTACAATAGAAATCCTCGGGAATAAGAGCCTTCTGAACAGGATGACGTAGTTTCTGATCACGGCTACTGCAGGGAATTTACTGTGACATATGCTGGCTGTGGCAACACCTCTCTAAGGATGTTCCCTGGATAATGGTATGGTATCTTTGCTGCCACTCGGAGAAAGTCGAACCTCTAGGTGGGTATCAGGCCAGTAGTAAATGCAGTAGTAAATGTATGGAGCAATTTGTGGCCAGCACTGTTAAATGTCAGGTACCTCGTCACTGTCAGGTACCTTGTCAGTCAGTCATGGTCACCTCTGGTATGGCCACTGATGGAACAGTTTGTGCGACTGAGTTCAAGTTGCTGTCATCTTATTCAGCCTTTTTTATTGCATAGTATAAAGGCCACTTCATCTGATTAGTTTTGTCATTGATTTCAAAAGAAATAAATAAGAATTTATATCCTTCATTTTTAGACTTGTGAGTAGGCTTGGATATCAAACCTCCAAAATTTTGGGTAACAACGGACCTAGTATCAAAAACTGTGAAGCTTTCATAGATTGTCTGGTCAGAGTTGTACTCTTCTTTTTCTTTTCATACTCTCACTCTTTGTACTATTTTTTTTGATCAGATAATTCCTGATTAATATCAAATTTTTGGGCAATTTTACACTGCATTTTATTTATAACGTTCCTGAATGGCTGCTTGTGTTTACAGAGAATTCAGACTCCAACTTCCCAATCTATACCATCGGCACTAGAATCAATAAATTTGAATACCTAGCCCTACATGTAAGGCATATTGTGCTTTTCTAGGAATCCATATTAGTGTTTGCTTGCAGACCTATTGCTGAGTAGTCGACCAGACTGATGCTGTGCTTTTCTTCCATATTTAAAAGTTGGCAAAAGTGCAAGCTGTATTGGACTGCCAAACTCAAAATTTAAAGTCTGCCATAATTCGAATGATTTTAAAATCAACAAAGAGTTACATTAATGTTGCCTTGAGCACTACACCGATGATTGTAGAAGCAGGAAGGCCCTGAAATGGATAGTTGTATAGGAGGTTTAGAATAGCAGTCAGACAGTTACACTGCTGTCATTGGGAATGTGAATTACAAAATCTCCTTTCAGTGTTCAAGGGTTAATCAGTGACAGATTGCATCAGAAAAGATGCTGCTATCGTTCCCTCTAATCCACTGATATTCCGAACATGATACATGTGATTTTTAGCCTTACTTTTGTTCTTTACGAACAGCTTTGGGTAAGTGTGTGCTTGTTTTATGATTATTGCTAACAAGGTGTTCTTCCCTGATTTTGTAGAGTTAACAATGTCCAACTTAACTTTCAGATGTAAAGGCAGTCTCTAGGGGTCGCTCCCTGGCTTACTTCGTAATTCTCAATAATTTATCAGTCATATTCTTCCCCCATGCAAGATCCATATGGGCATCTTTATGCTCTAAATCATTAATTTCATACTCAGTGCTCCCATTTAGCGTGTTTAAGGTAATTGTTATTGTATTGTTCAAGCAGAGTTGAACAATGGCAATAAAAAGGGAATTGAGTGGTTCCCAGTCAGGCCAAGGTCAGCTGACCTGATGTTCACCTCCCGACAACAGGGAATCAGAACCTGGAAGGGAAGGGAGCATCCTCAGACAGTCCATTCTTCAGGGTGCTGCTTTATCAGCAGCCAGCCACAACCAGATTCATATCATCTGAGAAACTCTAGCCAATAGCTGCTAGAAATGAGCTTTCAGGAAGGTTGTTTTAATAACCCATCTGGGAAGCTGCACTAGATATCTACCAAGAATGACCTGCAATTTAATTTGTGTGTCTCTGTTTTGACACCTGTCATATGAATTGGCTCCAAGCCCAAAGCTAGCTGGTTGGCTGCTGAATCCTATTACCTTAAGCTGTGGATTAGCATTTTGAAAGGGGGAGGCTGGTTCATTGACCCTGGCAGAGCTTCATATGCTATATTGGTCTGATCTTTATCACTTTGATACAAATTGAGCCAAATACCGTTCCATCCAGTGGCCATAATATAACCCAACCTTGGGTCTGCTGTGGTATCACTGACCATTGTCATGTTTACTCTGGACCTTAATATGGTGCAAATTTTAAGTATTGAAATTAGCAACAATATAAAGAGGTTACCTTATTGGCTGAGTTAATCACTTTAGCATTTTCAGTATGGCTGCAACATATTTTGTACAAAATTTAAATATAAAGACTTTTCAAAGTCTACATATTGACATTTTGCCCAGCAATCCAAAACCCAAAATGATTCAGTTTACACTGATCGAAAATGTAGAAAAGAAGCTAATCTCCACATTATAGAAGGTGGAACCAGAGAATGTTTGAGATTTTTGTTTGACAAATGATTCAAACCATCAGGTTAAACAATCAATCAATCAGCTGATTTCAATTGTTGTTTATTTATCATCTGTCAAAAGACTGATTAATTGACTGATCCTTTTATGACACACTACACCACAGGATACACATGGATCAAGATGAAAAAAATTGAAAATTTAATTGAACCAATGAGAAAAATTACATGCTATTTTGGGTGGAAAGAATCAATGAAACAACCTAATGCTTTGATTACTATTGCTCCATTAATTATGTATTTTTGCTATGTTATCTTAGATATTTTTTTCATCAAGGTAGGTGATAAAAACCTGCATTGAATTACATCATTTTTACATTATTTTGTTAAAGTTTCAGAAATCCACAATAACATTTCATGACAGTTTGATAGAAACAGATGTACTGCCATTTTGTATCCTGTGATGTGTGGGAGAATGTGTGAGGCTGGACTGTGCCAAAAGGCTAAACATTCTGATAGATGACACTGAAGTAACTGACTGTGATGTTTTAGAGCAGAATGATGACCAACTTGGCTATCATGAACATCACCTTCCACCCACTTCAGGGCCCTCTGGCCAGGCAGAGGAGACAAGACTAGTTCCCCAGAAAAAGGAGCCATAGCAGGTCTTCTGACTTGCCACCAATAATTTGAAAGCTTAGAATAACAAAATGCCACTAATTTTCATATTCAACTTTAAGTTGTGTTGTGTCTTGTGTCCAGTACATGCAATACATTTCTGGTTCTTAACTAACATGAACGCGAGAATTTACAAAGAAATGGTTCAGGAGACCACATGAAGTTTCTGCATAAACCTAAACATAGACAAAGATATTTTCTTTAGGAATCATTTGATTCCTGAACAACACAATAAAACAAGGAGAACTGATCTTCCCGAGAACTACTACCACTGGTTGTATTTCTCTATTTCTGACTCTTCACCTCTCCTTTTCTCCTGCAGTGGAGGAGTCTGACATTATAGACTTGGAGAAGCGCTACTGGCTGCTGAAAGCCCAGTCCAGAACTGGACGCTTTGACTTGGAAACCTTTGTCCCTCTGGTCTCTCCTCCCATCCATGCCTCACTGGGTGAAGGTTAGACAATATTTATTCACTTGCATTTCTCAGATGCTCTTTGTTGCACACATTTTTAGATCATATATGTAGACAAACAATGGAGCTACAGTGCATTCAGAAAGTATTAAGACCCTTTCACTTCTTACATAATTGTATTCCTTGTTCTAAAATAGAGAAAAAAATATTTTTCCTTCATCACTCTACACTCAATACCCCATTATGACAGGGCAAAAACAGAATTTTAGAAATTTTTGCAAATTTGTTAAAATGGGAAAACTAAAACATCACATAAGTACCCAGACCCCTTGCTATGACATTTGTGAAATTTAGCTCATGGTCCCTCCCAGTTCTCTTGATCATCTTTGAGATATTTCTACACCTTGATTGGAGTCCACCTGTGGTAAACTAAATTGACTGGACATTATCTGGAAAGGCGCACATGTGTCTATATAAGGGGTCACAGCTGACAGTGCATATCAGAGCAAAAACCAAGCTATGGCAGTAGGAACTGGCAGTAGGAACTGCCCGTAGAGCTCAGATCTGGGGAAGGCGACAAAAAAAATCTGCTACACTGAAGGTTCCCAAGAGCACAGTGGCCTTCATAATTTTCAATGAAAGAAGTTTGGAATAACCAGGGCGAAGAGCTTGAGAAGATCTGCAGAAAAAAATTGCAAAAATCCACAAATCCAGGTGTGTAAAAATGTCAGTGTCAGCTTTTTCCTCTTTTTTTAAATTTACAAAAAATTTTAAAATCCTGATTGCTTTGTTATTATGAGGTGTAGACTGATGAGGGGCAAAAAGAAATTCAGCAATTTAACATAAGGTTACAACATAACGAAATGTGAAAAAAAATATTGGGGTCTGAATACTTTCTGAAAGAGCTTTACATGGTCTTATTATCATATTTCTTAATTTAATTCTTGCCTGCACCAGTAAATACAACCCTCTTAAAAGTCCTTATATGAAAATGATCTGTCTTATTCTTGTTTTTAGGCTTGTTTCATGCCTTTGATGAGAATCGGGACAATCACATCGACTTTAAAGAGATCTCTTGTGGACTTTCTGCTTGCTGTCGGGGGCCCATTGCTGAAAGGCAGAAATGTAAACCCTTCTTTTGAATCTTTATGGATAAATAAACTCCCAAGGCTTCACATAATTATACCAGTCCTTTTTAAGATAACTAGTGTATGCTGTTTCTTCTCTGTAGCCATTATCTGTCAGAAATAAAAGCATATTGGATTCCTACCAATAGACTTAACTTCATTGTGGCGGCTTAAAATAAATTTTCATTAATGTATTCTTCTTCAAGACCATATTTATATTTCACCATTACATCAATTTTTGTTCACTTTTAGTTTGCTTCAAAGTGTTTGATGTGGACCGTGATGGGGTTTTATCTCGAGATGAACTCCATGAAATGGTGGTTGCGTTACTGGAGGTGTGGAAGGACAATCGCACAGACACACTCCATGTAAGTTTACACACATCGCAAAATAACTGTAGCTAGTTAGCTGTTGGATAACAATATACACATGCTGTGTGTGTATGTGTGTGTGTGTGTGTGTTTCATATATTGTTTTGATCATCTTTGAGATAGTTGTGTGTGTGTGTGTGTGTGTGTGTGTGTGTGTGTGTGTGTATTTTTTCAAGGGGATTGGTGTTTTCTACCATACTTTGATACATTTTGTTACCTTGCAGGAGCAGCAGAGTAGCGTGTCAGACATAGTAGAGGGTATCCTGAAGATGCATGACACAACCAAGGTCAGACGCAACTGTTGGTGCTGGAATCATCAGATGTAGCTGTCATGAAATCAATCCTTTGACCTCTACAGATTAATATGATTTGATTTTATTACACTGAATCAGTGAACCTCACTTAAAACTCAACTCCCTCAATCTGCTTCAAATTCTTATATATACAATATTATCACTGGGAGCTCTCCAGTACATGTACTTCAACCTTCAACCCACAAGCCTTTTTGTCTTACCTCCAAGTTATTTTCATCCACAATAACCATGTGCAGTATGCTGACCTTTTTGTTGTTTCACTTCTTACCAGGTGGGGCACCTGACCTTGGAGGACTACCAGATATGGAGTGTGAAGAGCGCTTTAGCCAATGAGTTTCTAAACTTGCTTTTCCAGGTCCGTCCACCCCTCAGTTGTACAACTTTGACTGATGTTGCCTTTGAAATGCAGTTTTTTTAATTACCATTTTCTGGGTTTTTTCCACTTCATTTAATTCATTTAGGTCTGCCACATAGTCTTGGGGCTCAGGCCTGCTACTCCTGAAGAGGAGGGACAAATTATCAGGTGCATACATGTCCTGATTTTTGGCACATTACACAACTATGAGGAATATACAGTTTGACCTAATGATTTTTAACCCTTCAACCTGTGTTTCTCTGTTGGTATGTTTTTATATGCTTGGGTGTGTGTTGGTGTGTGTCGGTTTGTAGGGGTTGGTTAGAGAGGGAAAGCAGACATGGGCTCCAGCAAGGCCAGAATTGGTTCCTCATCTCCATGCTGTGGTGGCAGCAGTGGAAGGACTATGTCAAATACGTAAGTCAAGTTAAAGAAAATGAATTTTACAAATAATAAATCAAGGATCCACTTAATGGTTGTTATCCTAGTATAATGTCACAGCCAGTGTTTCATATCATATAGTCTACTGTTCTGAAGTACGAGTCTGAAGTAGAGAAGTGCCCTAATAGCTGATCACAAGTATTTTTGAAAACGTGATGCTTTTATGATTTACAAAATTGAGGGAGCAGTTAAGAATATCAGAGAAGGTTTTGATTAAGTTAGACATTTTGGTTAAATTAATTTATATTTCTTCACCTAATATCCAGAATGAATTGCAATTTTGTTTGTGCTGGCTGTTGTATCCCTCCTGTCTACATCATTTTCTGTCAACAGTAGTACTTCAAGAATCAGTTAATTGTTTTCATGCCAATCAAAGCAATGTGCAGATTTAAGAGTTGTTCTGTAAATTGATTTGTGTAACTGTGTCAATCTCATCCTCCATTCATCACTAGAGGTCACAGAATTTCAGGGGCAGCAAAACAAACTATTGTTGTTTTTAAAAAAAAAAAAAAAAAAAGAAGTCAGGCAATAATTGACCTTTTCCATCATTCTGTGAGCAACTGTGATCTGATTTTATGCTGCCGCAGAGCACAGTGAAAGGAGTTGGTCACCCGGCTGAGAAGTTGGTGGTGTGCAGCCTGTCGCCTTCAGCTCTTCACTGCGTCTGCTCCTCCTTGTTCCATTAGTCCCTGCTATGTCAAACTGATCCGCTGTCTTTATTTGTAGTTTTTGACGAAAAATTGCAGTAAATGGTAAAATGGTATATGTTCAAAATTTAATAGACACCCTGGCATAGATTTTTTGTGAATTTAGGTTGTCTCAATGTCTTCTGTGTCTCCATGTGGTCCCAGAATGACTTGATGATGTTTGGATCAGGGGTCTGTGGGGGGCAGACCAGTTCTTTATGACTCTGGCTGGTTGCTTGTGCTCATTGTCAGCTGCAGAATAATTTTGGGAGCAATTAGACATCTAAAGGTTTAGTAGTTGTATCAACATAAATTGTTAAAATGTTGTAGTGTGTACCTTTTGAAGAGGGTCATTAAACAATTTCTGTGACTATGGGGAATAGGGATTTTTTTTTCTTCCCCTTTTAAAGAAAATACCAGTGCAGCAGGTTTGTATGTTACATACATAGTAGTTTATAAGACTAGGATTGTCACTGCATCTTGCATAATACCCTCACACTGGGAGAGAAGCAGTGACTGTCATGAAAGCAACATGCTGTTGTCTTTCTATGCAGGAGTCTAAGGGCATTGTGTTGGAGCAGCCATCCATCCTGAGCTCGATGCGAAACCCGATGGCCACAGCCACCGTAGAGCCCATCCCACCAAACAGACTGGGAGGACTGGGAACCTTCAGCCCTGTCAGCCCGACCGAGGAGAGGTCACCTGATGCTGTGTCCAGTGCCTCAGAGGCTATGGAGACTGGTCAGTCAACACACTCCACATAAAATTGGATGGCATATAGAAACAAAATTATAACAATTCCTCTGAAGAGATTTTATTTTTATTCCCAAATGGACACCAGCAGTGACAGTGAAAACAGTACTTGTGTTAAAAAGAGTCAGAGCTGAACAGTGATTTGTATGACTGGATTGTTGATGTTCTGATAGGATTACTGCTTTGGAATGGTACATTATACTGAATATACCCTCAGAATAGTTAGTTCTGGGAATGGTTATGGGTAGTTTTTAGAATAGTATTTTGCCCGTTTATATCTGAGACTGGCTTTCATATGTTCATGCCCACCAACGTTATTTGTGACTTGGGTATTTATTGAATACCAGCTTTTTTAAATGTTTATAATTGTGTTTTCTTTTCTCTTCTTTTTTTCCCTCTGTATGTGTGGCCTGGTTGCTTCCTCTTTCCCCAAAACCTCCCTGCAAGCAGCCCTTAGCTCTCAGGTAGCTCCTTCTGCTACGGAGAGCTGTTTTGCCCGTCAGCACAATGTATCTGACAATAAAAATCAGTGTTTTTCTGGAGCCAATGGTCACCCCCCATCCGAGCTAGCAGCACAGAGACCTGGAGCCATCGACAACCAGCCTCTGGTCACCACTGACCCTATGAAGGCACGAGATCTGTGTGTTATGTGTGTGTTGTGTGCGTGTACATGTACGTGTGAGTGTGCATGTGCTTGTGCTTGTTCTTGTTCTTGTGCTTGTGCTTGTATCTTTGTGAGGGTCAGTTTGAGTTATATATGTATTAAAGAATTAGGGCATTCTGGCGGGTCTAACTTTCTGACACACCTTAAAGAGCTGTTCAAAGGGATAAGACTAGGTTTAAGGGTTCGGGTTAGAATTAGCTTTAGGTTCGGGTTAGGGTAGGGGGGTAAGGACTGTATTATGTCAATGAGTTCCATCACAAGGATAGAACTACAAGTTTGTGAGAGGGTGGGATTCCTACTCTGTTTATTTGGTTTATGAGCACAACAAAGGCAGTTGAATTATTGTGCAGTTACTGTGAAAGTACAAGGAAAGGCTAGAAAAACTGTCCAGTTTGTCTAGTATATAAGGAGTCACATTTAAAACATTTAAAACTCCAGTCACATTTTGGTCATGATGTTGCTCCCAGACTTCTGTATTTTGAGTCTGAGTGAAAATTACAGTGTGTTCAGAATCAAACTGTATTTGGATGTGGGTCGGTTGAAAAATACAAGGACTGTAAATCATCAGTAAACAGTAGGATTGAAAATTAGTGAGTCATCACAATGAGGTTGACAGATTTGGTACCATCATGCTTGATAAGAGACCAAAACCAAATCCTGTCCTCAATGGCCATACTTTCCAACCTACATTTAAGTTGGACAAATTGCACATTAGTACTGGGCAGACTGATAAACTGTTGTTCATCAAGAAATAGCTAATACTTAATGTGACTCCTCCTAAAATCATAATTTTATTTTAATCATAATTTATATTAGATTTAATTATAATCTTGTTCATTTTCAGGTCAAAGGTACGATAAATATTATGTAATAGGTGTCTTTTTACCTTTTTGTATGGAGCCAGGCTAGCTGTTTCTCCCTAATTCCAGTCTGTATGCTAAGCTATGCTAACCACAACCTGTCTCCAGACATGTGATTAATAGATCTTGCTGTTGGGGGAATAAAGCAAATCATGTGGCCAATATGTTTTCCAAAATGTTTGAACTATTCAGCTAAGCCAGAATATTTTGTTAAAATACTTATTCAAGACACAAAGGGTAAAGACTAAAGCAAAGAAAAACATTGTATTTCAGTTAAAACTGATGACTTTAAGGAATAATTTACTGAGAAAATGAAAATGCGTAACACACTTTGAAAGCATAAAAATGGCAACTGACATAATTTAAGTAGAAATTTATGACCAAATATAGCATTTTGGTATTAGTTGTTAATAGTTGCTAATATTTTTTTGTCTGTGACTTCCAATGCCATATAGGTATTTACTGTGAGAATAGTGGGTGTAATACGCTGTAGCTTCAACCTACAGGTTTTTAGTATGTAAAAGAGAATCTTTTTTTGTTATTTAGAACAGTTTGTTAATTATTTTCAAAACCAATAGTTACACCACTGTAACTTTCAATTTTACAACCCAGTGGTTATGACACAGTCAGGAGTTGATCATGTAGTACAGATCACAGATCATGGTCACAGCTTTGTTTTGTCATATGGAACCTACAGTTCTAGAGAACACCCTGGTAGTGTGCATTCTCTCTGGGGTTCCTCACTACAACCAGGCTCATCTGTTCCCAGGAGTAAACAGCTGTTGTACAAAGCCATGCATTTAACATACAGATGTGAATCAGTATGGAAGGCTATAGGAACTACATTAAAATGTCAATGTAAACTTGAAAATAAGAATGCAGATTCATGAAAGCATTGTAATTTTCTACATATGTATTTGGAACTTGAGTAAAAATTAAATCGAAGCGGTAGTAATTAAATTTGCATTTTCATCTTCACATACTATAGATTATGGGTGTTATCATTTAAATATAGTCCTGTGTAGACTACCATAGTTTAGACCTTTGACAACAAATACAAATTTTGCAGTGTCTTTACAGCATTTTCTTTAACACATATAAAACAAAGCAACAGTTTGTCAGAAGAATATTTTTGGCATTTTCTTCTTTGGTTTGACAGAAGAAATGATCTGAGATTCCTTACTAGGAGGCACACTTCCTCTCTTGGAAAAGGCTGTCATAGACAAGACCACGCATCCTTTTGCCTTTGTCTTATCTTTACATTGTGTTCTAATGATAGCAGTCTGCCAGCCATTAGGATACTGTCTTTGTCTATTATCTGTAATTCAGGTAGGCAGAAATGTGACTTTAGTGCACGTGTTTTAACGCTGATATCTGCACTGTGCCCCTGAAGGCCCCTACCTTAACCATGGAAGGTGGCAGGCTGAAGCGTTCCTTGCAGCTGGTTCCTGGTAGGGACTTTGAGACAGTGCCAGAGCCGGTGTGGCGGGCACTCTATCACTGGTATGGTGCCAACCTCAGTCTGCCACGACCGGTGAGTGAATATAGCAGAACCACTCAATAGTTAATGAACCTCACTATCTCTATCATACAGTACTGGGCAATATTCAATCACAAGACACATTGTCAAGGTAATTTGATATAAATGATTATTCAGATGAATTAATATAGAACCTAAAAATGTTCAATGTTAAACAAATAAAAATAACATGAAATAAATCATGATGAATAAGTTTTTTAAAATATGTAACTGAGCCAACAATTTATAAAACAATTGAAAAAATATATTAAAAGTCATAGATCCCCAAAATAATTAAACTCATAGAAAATATAATTGGCTATAGACACTATAAACTATAGAATAAAATAACTAACCAAAAACCTAAACATAAAATAACTAACGCTATAAGCATAGCTCAAATTGTTCAAATTGATACCAGATATGTAGTCTAAAAAGTTCAAGAGGTTGGTATGAAAAATTAAGTTAATAGCTCAGTTAATGAGTTCATTGATTTAATTAGGGAAGACTGATTTTTCTTGTGAACACAATTGCTTAAAAATGATACATGGTGTAAACTTAATGCTTACACCACAAGTGTCCCATATGGACTGGATGATCTGATTTGATTTTGTTGTGTCTTGCAGAATAAATTTGCATATTGATCATTAAAACTAAAAAAAAAAAAAAGTATTTCAGTGTTCCCGATGACACACTTTTACAACATACTACTGTACTGTTTTATTTCATAATGCCACTTTTCTTGAGAGTGATGTTGACACTACCTTTCAGCCAGTCACATAACCCCTGACTCTTAAGCTAGCAAGCTCAGCAACTGCTACCCAAATGTATACACCCAGCTATGGTTCACAATTGTGAAAAATGTTAAAAAAAAAAAAACAATCTTTAAAGCACTTCTCATAATTATGGAACATTGTTTAACCATGGAAACACTTGCATAAGTAGAACAGAGTTGTGATTGTGTTGTACATTAATTTAAGTAGTTCTTTATGTAAAAAAGAGTGAAACATTGTTACCACATAGCTACCGATGATGCAAAATACAGTCACCAAAACTGTGTGATGGACTGAGTTGTCTGTCCATATGACTGTCCATATGACTGTCCATATGACTGTCCATATGACTGTCCATATGACTGTCCATATGACTCCAAGCGACTCCAAGCTTTCAGCTCTTGGTTCATTTGAACAAAAGTCTGTGTGAATACTAAAGACCATAAATAAAAGGCAATAATGTATAATTTTTTGTTAGTCTAGACCAAGTGAATGAAACTACAGAAGTGAAAGTTACTTACAGACACTTACACCCTGGTCAGTTTCTAGACAGATAAATGCACTCAGTTTTTTCCTTTGAACCTTTTCGCCCCACCCCTGCAGGTTATCCTGGAGAGCAAGACAGGCCAGGCAGAACTGGAGCTCTTCCCCCGCTACGTCCTCTTCCTCCGCCAGCAGCCAGCAACACGTTCCCCACAATCTAACATCTGGGTCAATATGGGTATGACCAGCCTGCGAATGTTCCCACCCCATTTACCCCCACCGAGAGGTAATGTAAGCCTGCAGCAAGACCAGAGCAAGCCGTCGACAAATGCTTCATTGAGCAACCCCACACTCCCCCCAATTAATCCTCCTTTAGTGGACTGATCCAGCCAAGGCAATGCTCTGGAGTGGGCAGTAGACAGAACCAACAGCCTCTGAAGGGGAATGACTGCTTGTCACTATAAAAGATGAATAATTCAAATTTTTCCATCTTTACAGACCTTGCCATTCATGTATTAGTTTTGACAGCCCTTGTTTTAGTGCTCTATACTGATAGCAGTATTTTAGCAGGTTTATATATCATAATAAAGAAAACTTTTAAACTGCAATATGAAAAGAGGACTAGGTCAAAACCTAGTATATGACTACCCTTTATCTGTTTGTTTCTTTTCTACTGTCTGTTCTCACATTTACAGTAACTTAATACAGCCAAATTCCCAGTAAAGCTTTCCTCATTTACATCCTTATCCATCCCTGTTGTCAGACAACACAACAATTATAGTGACTGAAACGAGGCCCAGTAAGACTACATGTAAACAGTCACTTCCAAGCCATTTCCCAGCTTCTGCTCTACTGCTAAAATCCTGATTTTATAACTGCTATGTCATCTGACAAAATCACCAGACACATTAATTAAAGACAACATCTGTGCTGGGATTTCAGTTATATGTACTTGTGAAATGATAACTCAAAGAGACGGTTAGAAGCTCTTCACATCTATGCAGGTGCTGTGCAGTCAAATGAATTAGACCCATACAGAGGTGTGCCTGTCGTGGGGAAGCCTGATCTTGCAACTCTCCTCTACGAAAAGTAGCTAAGGATAGTCTGAAAAGTGGCTAGATTTGTTGCTAGGTGCTTTTGTGATAAAATTTAAAAAAGGGATTTGAAAAGCCAATAAAGTGCTAAATTGATAACTCTGCCTATAAATGCCGTCCCGATGACCTAATAGAAATCATTTGTACCAATTCATTTTGAAGGAGCAGCAGCCAATGGGGAAACTCCCAACACTCAAGACGACTCACCAGTAGTATAAATTCAGCACTCAGTCTCATGGCATTTAGCCAACAATGGTGCATTTTAATCACTTCTTTGCTTACTCACTCACAGGCAATTGCGTTTATACAGCTAACCTCCCTGTTGCGGTCCGGCCAAAACTGTTTGGAACAGTCTGGGATATGAAAATTATAAGAATGTTTTTACCCATCAATTAGGATTTTAGAAATTAAAGTCATTCCTTTTTGCTATTTGAACATGGATTAAAATGCTCAATTAGACAGAAATATTAAATCTATTACACAAACCTACTTTTTCTTCCCTTTAACCTAAATTTTGATCAGCTGGCTAAAAAACAACCAACAAAAATATTCTTAAAAAGTGCCCCTTATTGACAAAAGCAAATGCAAATTTTATTTCATGATATTTCAAAACCCTAACTGGTCCCTATTTTAAATGCAGTAGTTCTGCAAGTGGAAACATTGGTGCTGTTGGTAAAATCCACATTACCACAAGTGAAAATGTCAGAACCAGCATTTTACTTAATTAAATGCACTTCCTCAGTCTTTTGCCGAAGCTACATCCAGAACACAGTGTAGTTAAGTGTTATTAATATAGACTTGTGTCTTTGTTATCTTTGTTTTGCAGGCACTTTTAAGGTCTTGTTTTATATTGTGACGAAGACAAAACATTTCAAGGAAACATTTTCACCCCTTTGACAACATGTAAAAGTTTCACCTGGAAACATATGGGGGTTTTTTTGTATGTCATGCGTCACTTGTGTGGTTGCAGGGTTGCCAGAGGATATGATTGATTGTTAGGTTCCATTTTCCAATCAAGAATAAGCTGGCTAATTTAAATATCTTTGCCTGTGTGACCTTCAACATCCGCTTCCCCTGGAATCCGTTTTTAATGATTTAAAATCTCTTAATACAAATCCTTGCTGTAAAGTAACATCACCTGTTGTGTCAGTAGTCACTGCCAACTCTTAAACAAAAATGAAAAATATGGCAAAATGTAAATATGGCAGCAGAGTGCAGTAAGATATGAAAAATGCAGTGTCACATAGTATTAGGTGATAATAAGTGCAGACCCCCACATATATGAATACAAGGTGTTAAAGAGGTCTCTGCTGTTGAGCATTCATTTCCTGTCACATTTTTTTCTATAGTATGCCCCCACTGTAAACTCAACAAAATTAAGCCAATTTCAATTTACTTAAAGTGGATATTCTATACTTGACCCTCTACTTTATAAAATAATTAAAGCTGAATTTCCCTATTTTCCCTTCATATATGTCTAAATGGATATTATGGGTAAGTATTAGCTGAAAATGCCTCAATGAAAAATCAAACAAGATGACCATGTATACAGTGGAGTCATAGACTGCTGCTTCAATATAATCAGGTTAGAGATAGCTTCAGCACTCAGCATGAGAGTGCTGGTCCAAGGCTAGTCAACATATCAGCTTTCAGACCACAGGGCAGACCTGAGTCCCCAGTGGAGCTTTGGCTTCCATTATGACTCATACTCTGTCTGAGTAGCAGCTTGTCATACTTGGGTATTAAGACCCTCTCATAGCATGTGGTTAAATATCAAAAATAGATCTAATTATGCTTCATATTCCACAGAACATTATCCTGGCATCCTGAGGCACAACAGTGAAGCATTCAAACTCAAAAAGTGTAGACGATAGTTCATTTTATGGCATAATTGAATGGCAAGTCTGCATTGATAGATGAGACTGCTGTATGATGATTACATATACCATTTTAAAAATCAAGTATTAAAATGATTAATTTGATCAATAATCAACATCAATAAAGTGACACTTTTGTATTGATTTAACAAGACTAATATCGATTGGTTTGTATGTGATTTAATCCAATCTTAGTCGATTAAGATGATTGACCAATCAAGTTTGCACTGACTGACAAATTAGCCCTTTCTTGCTGCTTCCTTACAACTAATCCTCAGTCAACAGAATTCTCTTGTTAGTGTTCATGTCCACATGGATAAATTGTATGACAGTGATGGTCTTCATCTTCAAGCTTTGTGTATACAACCAAGGGTATGGTTGCTGTAGCAATAAATAAGATTTAGACACACATTTTAGGTATGAATATTGGAAATGAGACAGTTTTAAAATACAGAAGCATTTTTGAATTATAGTTGTCATCTAGCCAAGAAAAAGACAAATGAACACACATTAAAAGTAAAAACAACTGAAGTAACTGTTCAATAAATCTTTCCAATGGTCACATGTCCTCTTTGTATGCCCTAGCAGGTAATGTGCCATCCCCCAATGCTCCTCTGAAGAGAGTGCTGGCCTACACTGGCTGCTTCAGTCGCATGGCTACCATCAAGGACATCCACCTCTACCTGTCACAGAGACTCCGCATCAAGGAGGAGGACATGAGACTCTGGCTCTACAACAGTGAGGTAGGCCACAAAGCTGTCACAACAATCCCCAATACTGTCATCCTGTTATGGTCTTAACTTGGACAACCCTCTAGGGGCTCCTATGGCAAAAATGTTTTTTGTATCTCAGGTTGTTTAGAAATATGAATAATGTTAGTACAATATAGTCTAAAATAATCAACGTGTAAACTACATTTTGACACAAAGGACATTCTTCAAGACAGGGCCTCAAGGGTTACACAGTAATATAACCTGGTAATTATGTACTTTAGTTGTACAAATTTCTGAATATATTTGCAGTTAATCAAGTTACCTAAAACATTTACCAATTTGCCTGAACTCCTAAGGCACATTATTTGTCAACTGTGCTGATTTAATTGAAAAGCAAACCACAGTATAAGCTGGAGGGCCTCAAAGTACTTTTCTCTTTATAAGGGTCCCCATGTCAAAATGTAATTTACTGAGTACATTTTTTCTAGCTTCAGTTTTGTGGTTAAATGGTACACTTTCCCAAACTGATTTATGCTTAGTCAAATAACCGCACATTAAACTATGGGCCAGGTGGAAATTGAGTATAGAGAAAGGGTGCACATTTCACACACAGTGTATGTAGAACAGGGGTTGATAGGGGCGCAGCAGCTTATTTTTGTCCTTAGGTCCCCTAGTAGGTTAATACAACCATATCTAACCACTACTTTTAAAATGAACTGCTCCAGACAAAAGTACAAGAGAGTAATTATTTTATAGTTAAAATAATTCAAAAGTTAAAAAGAAAATTTTAAAAACTGGTTGAGTAAGTCCTAGTTTCAGCATGTTTTCCTCTCGTTGTTCTGCAGAACTACCTCACCCTCCTGGATGATGAAGATCACACACTGGAAAGTCTGAAGATCCAGGATGAACAGCAGCTAGTTATTGAAGGTATGAAACACCTCATTGTTATTTCTCTTCAAAATTGACAGGACCCACTTAAGAACTGTGCTACATCAAATAGATTTTTTTCATTTATAATAGGTAATTATAAATAATGGCACATGAAAACGGGGACATAGTGGTTTTATCACAGAATTTTCTTTCTCCACAGTCAGGAACAAAGATATGAGCTGGCCTGAGGAAATGTCTTTCATTGCCAACAGTAGTAAGATGGACAGACACAAAGGTAAGCTGTATGATGGGGGTTTTATACAAATTCCAGCATTCATCTCAGCTGTCACATTGCAATAGAGCCAGGATTGGACACTTGTTTTTGTATGGTTCAGGATAAGTTTGACCTTATCCTGTAGCAGTTTCTCTCTCAAATGCTTTATTAAACATTATTTTTAACATTTTCTCATACATGAAACAACAAAAGATATAAAATTACTAGTGATAGTAGGTTAATAACATTTGTTATCCTAATGTCATGGTTTTTCCTCAGTCACGTGTTTCTTTAAATCTGATTGGTATGTCTTTGTTTTCCAACCCAGTTCCTACAGAGAAAGGGGCTACTGGTCTCAGTAACCTTGGAAACACTTGCTTCATGAACTCCAGTATTCAGTGCGTGAGCAACACCAAGCCACTCACAGACTACTTCATCTCAGGGAGACACCTCTATGAGCTCAACAGGTGCTGTTTAAGTGAATCACTTTGGCATAAATCTTGCCACCATCATTCTGAACTTATATTTGTAACTGGCCTGTGTTGGTGCATTTACAGAACCAACCCCATTGGAATGCGAGGTCACATGGCCAAGTGTTATGGTGACCTGGTGATGGAGCTATGGAGCGGGACTCAGAAAAACGTGGCTCCTCTCAAACTCAGAGTGAGTTTCAACACTCTCTTGCATATGAAATATTTAAGAAAATCCTGTTTTTTTAACTTGTCTAATGGTCTGCCATAAAAAACTGAGAAATAATTAAGTTGTTAGTAGCATTTTTAAGGAATGTCTTTAAAATGCTTTAAAAAATGAAATTAAATAGAAATATTCTTTATGATGTCATTACTTCCTCTCCAGTGGACAATAGCAAAGTATGCCCCACGCTTTAATGGCTTCCAGCAGCAGGACTCCCAGGAGCTACTAGCCTTCCTTCTGGATGGTCTTCATGAGGATTTAAACCGAGTCCATGAGAAACCCTATGTAGAGCTGAAGGACAGTGATGGCAGGCCCGACTGGGAGGTGGCCTCTGAGGTGAGAGATCACACTGCTGTTCAAATACCAGAATCTACAACTGAAATGAATAATAAATATGTTGCTCTGTCACAGTTGCGTGGGACAGAGGTATTCAAGCTGTAAGGGAAATATGTAGGGTGGGGGCACTTAGTAGTCATACAAAAAAGGCGCTCCTCATAACTCCACAATTTGACTGGGAATCAACATGTTTTTAAGGTTTCTTCCGCATCAAATTCAGTACTAACTATATAGCAAGTAAACAGTAATTATTTTACTGCTGACTAGCTGGTGAACATAGTGGAGATTTGAGAACCTAAAGATCCAGAAGTTTGCCTCGGGAGCTGGTGGAGACCAAAAACAGAGCTATAAGAGTGAATATTGTCTTCCATCCATCAGGTCATGATCATTTTCTTGTTGCTCTTTGTTGTGGATGTGTAAAGAATCGGGTTTTAACAACTTCATATCAACTTCTGAGGTGATAAGATATCAGGATTGTGTTCACAACTTGTTTCTGCTCCCTCCAAGTACCCAAAAATTTTCCTTGAGGGGATTTGTGTTTGTATTTTTGCTGGTGTGTGTAAAGGTGTTTGTGTTTGTTTGCATGCTCCTCCACCCTACAGGCATGGGAGAACCATCTGCGTCGGAACCGCTCCATTGTGGTGGATCTGTTCCATGGTCAGCTTAAGTCCCAGGTGAAATGTAAGACCTGCGGCCACATTAGCGCTCGCTTTGACCCCTTCAACTTCCTGTCTCTACCCCTGCCCATGGACAGCTCAATGCATCTGGAGATCACTGGTGAGGAGACTAGAGGAAAGTGACAAAGAATCTGAAAGTGAATTCCTTTTTTTAATTATGAAGTCTGAATCCTGTGTCATGATGTGTTGTGTTTGTAGTCATTAAACTGGATGGCTCCACACCTGTGCGCTATGGACTGAGATTGAACATGGATGAAAAGTACACAGGACTGAAGAAGCAGTTAAGTGAACTGTGCAGTCTGAAGCCTGAACAGATCCTCCTGGCTGAGGTCCATACCTCCAACATCAAGGTACTCAGACTGCTCCACCTACTGCAGTGCTCTCGTCATCTCAATTCAATTCAGTTCAGTTCAGCTTTATTTATATAGCGCTATATCATGACAAACGTTATCTCAGGGCACTTTTCATGTATAGCAGGTCGAGACCAGACCCTTTATAGTTATTATTTACAGAGACCCAACATTTCCCCCATGAGCAGCACTTGGAGACAGCAACAAATAAACTTTCTTTTAACAAGTAGAAAAATTGATCAGATCCTGGCTCATGGTGGGTGGCTGTCTGCCTCAACCGGCAGGGTTGAGAATAAGAGAGAGAGAGAAAGACAGGGGCAGGAGGGAGGAGAGAGAGCATAGCAAAATAATGGAACTAATAGCTATATATACAATAATTATACTAACAGGGCTCATAATATTACTAGTAGAACTAAATGAAATGGTAACAGTAGCAATCATAATAATTAAAGTAGTGGGTGTTGATCAGGCTCATGGAGCAGTAGATGGACTGCAACCATGGATCCAGAGTCAGGTGGATCAGAGGCAAAATACCTGCAGAAAGCGTCAAGAGGAGAGAGGAGAGAGAGGAGGAGAGAGACGGGAAAGCACAAAACTGCGGGAGAGAGGGAGGACAGTTAATAACAAGCATTTTTGAGGTGTTAATGCAACAGGGAGAGAGGAGGAGGTGGTGGAAAGGGAAGCTCAGTGCATCATTGGAAGTCCCTCGGCAGTCTACAGCAGTCTCGGCAGAGTACAATAGTAGGAAGCTCCTGGTCATACAGATCTTTATATCCCTAAGACATGCTTGAAGTTTAGCTAACTGACTGGTTTTGTCTGGCTTCATAGACAGGTACAATTGGGTGTCATCTGCACAACAATGGAAGTTTATGGAGTGTTTCCTGATAATTTTGCCTAAGGGAAGCATATATATGGTGAATAGAACTGGTCCAAGCACTGAACCTTGTTGAGCTCTGTGACTAACTTTTGAGTAGGTGGAGGATTAATCGTTAATGTGCACAAATTAAAATCGATCTAATAAGATAGGACTTAAACCAGCTAAGAGCAAGTTATTTGATGCTCCAGTCTCTGTAACAGGATTTAATGGTCAATAGTGTCAAGTGCAGCACTAAGATCTAACAGAACAAGTACAGAGAAAAGTCCTTTATCCGATGTGGTTAGTAGATCATTCGTAACCTTCACCAGTGCTGTCTCCGTGCTATGATGGACTCTAAATCCTGACTGAAAATCCTCAATAAACTATTATTATGTAAAAAGTCGCACAACTGGTTGGCGACAGCTTTCTCTGGGATCTTAGAGAGAAAGGGAAGGTTAGATATGAGTCTATAGTAGGCTGAAACATCTGGATCGAGGGAAGGCTTTTGAGGAAGAGGTTTAATTACAGCTATTTTAAAGGACTGCAGTAAACAGCCTGATAATAAGGACAGATTGATTATGTCTAATGAGAAGTGCTAAGAGTAGAACTTCCTTAAGCAGCCTGGTTAGGACAGGGTCTAAGAGACAGGTTGATGGTTTAGATGAAGAGATCACTGAAGTTAGTTGGTGAAGGTCGATATGAGAGAAAATGTCTAGATATATATTGGGTTTTTCGACTGTTTCTGATGTTTCCGTGATTGAGGAAAAATTGGTGCCTGTTGAGGGCAGGAGGAGGTGAATTCTGTCTCTAATGGTTGTAGTTTTATCATTAAAGAAGCTCATGAAATCATTGCTACTGAAAGCTATAGGAACACGTTGATCAATCGAGCTATGAATCTGTCAGCCTGAATACAGTGTTGAAAAGAAACCTAGGGTTGTTTTTGTTTTCCTCTATTAAAGATGAGTAATAAGCTGCTCTGGCATCGCTGAGGGCCTGCTTGTATATTTTTAGACTGTCATGCCAGGCTAAGCGGGATTGTTCCAGATTAGTTTAGTGCCATATCCTTTCAAGTTTTCATGTTGTTTGCTTTAACATACGGGTTTGGGAGTTAAACCATGGAGCTAACCTTTGTTTTATTATCTTCTTTTTTAGAGGCGCAATAAAGTCAAGAGTTGATCTAATTGAGCCTGAAGCGCCATCAACAAGCTGATCAATATAAGAGGGGCTAAAGTTAGCATACTCTGTTATATTGTGATATGGCAGTGAATTTGGCACTGATGGGATCACTTCTTTAAATTTAGCCACAGCACTATCAGACAGACTTTTAGTAAATACATTTTTGCCTAATGGTGTGTAATCCAGTAATAGAAGTTCAAAGGTTATTAAACAAAGGTCCGAGAGAAGATGATTCATTCAAAATACCATTAAGTGTTTAATTTCTATGCCATAGGTCAGAACTAGGTCGAGGGTGTGTTTAAAACAATGAGTGGGTTTATTTACCCTTTGGGCAAAGCTAACTAAGTCTAAAAGTGAGATAAACGTAGTGCTGAGGCATCACTATCAATGTCCACATGAATATTGAAATTACCTACAATAATTATTTTGTCTGTTCTAATAACCACGGTTGATCAAAACTCTGAGAATTCAGGTAGAAATTCAGAGTATGGTCCAGGAGCACTGTTCACTATAAAAAACAGAACAGGCTTTGAGGTTTTCCAGGTTGAGTGTGTAAGACTAAGAATCAGGCTTTCGAATGAGTCATGGTTGATTTTAGTTTTAGGGTTGATTTAAAGGCTTGAGTTGAAAATGACTGCAACTCCACCTCCTGGGCCAGAGCCTCTGTTGTTTAAGAGTCCACATTTATTTCTCATATTTTTCTGTATTTCAGGATTCGTGGTCTTAATTTTTATTAGGGTTTTCAATACAGCTCCTCTTCTGCATGTTTTTTAGTTAATTAATTTCGATGGTCGGGGGACACAGTCTCTATGGGGTATTTAGTGGGTGACAGCAGTAATGGAGGCAAAGAGAAGTGTGTAAGACTACAGCTCTGCTTCCTGGTCTCATCTCTGGGTTGTCATAGGTTTTCTAATAAACTTTTTCAGGTTTCTAGAAATGAAAGTTGCTGCATCCATAGTGGGATGTATGATATCTCTCCTAATCAGACCAGGTCTTCCCCAAAAAGTCTGCCAGTTGTCTATGAAGTTAATATCATTTGCTGGACACCAACAGCCAGCAATGGAACGATGACATGTGGTTGTGCATATCGTCGCTGGTCAAATTCGACAGGGGCCCAGAGAAAACTACAGAGTCCAACACTGTCTTTGCGTATGAACACACCATCTCCACATCAATTTTTGTAACCACTGATTGGCGTAGCCGGGTGTTGTTACTGCCAACGTGAATAACTATCTTGCCATACTTCCGCTTATCCTTAGCCAGCAGTTTTAAATATGATTCAATGTCGCTCGCTCTGGCCCCAGGAAGACATTTAACTATGGTCACTGGTGTTGCTAACTTCATGTTTCCTAAAATACAGCTGCCGATAACCAGAGTTTGTTTCTCAGCGGGTGTGTCGTTGAGTGGGGATTATCTGTTTGAAACATGGACTGGTTGGTGGTGAATCACAGGCTTTTGTCTCGGGCTATGCTTCTTATTGCCGACTGTCACCAGCCACCTTGACTTCCCGACTGCTCAGGAGCTGCCAGGGAGAGTAACAGCTACGCTAGGACGGCGGGCACTGGCTACCGGGGGCTGGATAACTAGTGTAACTAACGATTTGTTTTCCATGGTGCGAAGCCGTACTTGCAATTCACTGAGCCTAGTCTTCATCGCTGAAAATAAGCTACATTTAATGCACGTACCCTTATCGCTAAAGAAGGCAGAGTTACTCCAAGTAGAGTTACTCCAAGCAAGAGAGATCTGGACAGGGAGAAGCCATTGCTAACAGCTAGGGTAAAGTAACTAACAGGATTGGGAAGCTTATAAGTGACTGTGAAGTAGTGAGAGAATCGCTACAGGCAGGAGAAAGCGAGCAGTGCTTAGTGTAGCTTTAAATGTACGGTAGTAACTTAGCTGCTGCAGTGGAGAGAGTAGCTAAATTAACTGGGTAGAAGCAGAGCAGCAGAACAAACTTCTGGTCGCACTAACGCCAGCAGCAGGAAGTGACACGATATGCTTACCTCTGTACTGAGGTAAAAATGTAGCTTGAAACACAGAGGGCAAAGCCATCATCATGGCACTATACAAGACAAATATATATCAAAATAAACTCAGTTCACTCAAATTGCAAAAGAATAATTTCTTACCTCTTGGACCAGAAACTTAAATCAGTTGAAATCCAATTGTATTGGGGTTGAGGCAAAAATTTTGCCCCTGACTGAATGTTGTCAAATGTTAATTTGTTTATGTTTGACACCATGATAACAATGACAAAGGAAGAGAGTCTAGGAGATTTTAAAACATTTTCTCAAATTGAATGAAAAATCAGCTTGACTCATACTAGCTTTAACAGTAGCCGTTATTACTTTTAAAGCTGCTATCATCTCCTCATATTCATTAAAATCCACCTGCAATTCCACAAATATCTGATGTTGGCTATCAAAAACTGGAATAAGCTAACTCTTTTAAAGTCATGTAAATTAGGTTGTAAAGAAAACCAAAAAATAAAGTAGTTAAATATAGTTAAATATAGTTAAATAATCATTTTTGCTTAATTTCCTTTTTTCAGGGAGTTTACTAGTTAAACATTAGAGATTAGTGACTCCTTTTATGTACTGCTCATTTGCTGTATGTTCAAGGTTCCCCTTACACACTGAACAGTCAGTCCAGGTAGCCAAGCCACAGTGAGTAGCATGAGTATATATTAACAGAGAAATAGTAGCAATGCTCTTAAAGGTATAAAACCTTTGTTTAGCCACAAAGTCACAAGGCTTGTATCATGAAAATTCTTCTTGTGAACGTGTAAAGAAACACTAGTTCTCCATGGAATCAAAGACTCAGTGTGTTGAATTGAATTAATTTTAATTCATGCAGAATGTCTGCTTTTGTAACATTATGTAAACAGGTTAGTGGGAACTCTTCACACTGAATATAATTCAATTTGATTTTCATTGCACCATATCATGACGGACATTATTTCAGGGCACTTTTCATAAAGAACAGGTCAAGACCATACTTTTTATAGCTATATTTACAGAGACCCAGGCTCCACATAAATATGAAGACTCATTCATTTCATATGAAGATGAAATAATACACATAAAGTAATAATATTTGAAGCAGGATCATGGGGTGGTCTGCAGTCATACATTCAGACTGCAGAGGCAGAAAAACCTGCAAAAAGTGATGAGGGGAGAAGAGAGAGACGAGGAAGTACAAAACAATGGGAGAGAGAAGAAGCAAGGTTTGTAACAAGCACTGATGGGATATAAATGTGTACAGATGAAGAAGGAGAGGAGGAATGAGGATTTTGTGCATCATGGGAAATCCCACAGCAGTCCAGACCTATAGCAGCATAACTAGTAGATGGCTGAGCCAGCTCTAACTATATGTTATATTAAAAAGGAAGGCTTTAAGCATAATCCTAAATGTTGGCTAAAAGAGAACTGGTTCAAACTGGTTGCTAGATACACACACATACACTCTGGGAGCCAATCAGTTATTTCTAATCCCTGTTTTTGTTTCATTTTTCTGTTTTTCTTTGTTTGTTTGTTTGTTTTTTTGTCTTGTGAGTTCCTGTGGTCAGTGTTATCTATGAATAGAGCATTACTAGGCTCACCGTCACAAAATCAAGAGAGAAAATCAATAAATTGTGAAATCTTGGAGTGATTAAAGCCTGGACAGATTTATCAGAACTCTCTGTATGGCTAGATGCCAGTGACAGTACAGTCAGTGGGTTGTGTGGGAATTTTTTAAGTGGATGAGTTCAAAATAAAAACAGAAAATACAGAGAGCAGACAACTACATATAAAAAGGATTATATGCACATTTCTAATTTTTTTACAAACTCAGTGACGATAGAAAATTAGATTTAAATGAAACTGTAAATTATATGTAACAGGATTCAGTATATGTATGGGTTTCATTAACTTCAGGTTTGCTGGCACGAGCAGGAGCCTGTTTGATTAGTCTGAATGTCTCATACCTCATTGCTGGTTCTCTGAAGAAATGCATCCTTTCTAAATTTTGTTTAGCACTTTTGTTCACGTAGCAGGAATAATTGCACAGCTTCTATAATCTGTTTCCTTCAGCTTTTAATATCAGTCCTAGAAGTTTTCCTCTATTTCAGATGCATAGATATAGACATAAACATAAACACAACAGAGCCAAAACGGCATCACTTCATCCCTTAACCCCACCCACACAAACAAGCCCCGCAAAAACAAAACAATGTACCACGAACAAATTGTAAGAATTCATAGCACATTGACCACTGATACAGGGAGTTTACACAAGAAAGTGATCAACTACCATAGGAAGACAAAATGTCAGAGAACCTTAAAAAAATAGAAAGAACTAAACAGTAACTTTGGAATGTGCAAAACCCCCTTGCAATTATAAAAAACTCAGAACTTTCTTAAGTAGTTAGGACTTGCAAGGCAGGTCAAGAGTTTTCATTAGGAATTGTCAGCTGATGATAAGTTCTTGGACTCTCGGTATATATGGTAATGCTCAAAAATTGTGGACTCCTCTGAACAAGAGAATCTGATCATGGAGCTAACTGATGCCTATGAAGCAAGGGAGGCTATAAAAAGATATGAAATTGCTTGCAGCTTTAAATTTCTACTGTCTGACAAGTTATTAAGAAATGGCTGTTAAGGAGAACTGTGGAAGAAAACTTAAGATAAAATTTCAATTCTGCAGAGGCATGGGGGTTTGACTTTGCACAAGGAGGCTACAGGAGGCTCCCTTGTGGTGGTACAGCCTTCTAATTTGCAGCAATGTTAAGCAAACGGGGTCTACAAGGAAGGAATCCTTACTTGTGCTTCATTACCAAAGTAAACATCTGAAGTCTACAAGGCAGCATGTGAATAAGACAGTCAATTTTGAAACTAGTGCTGTGGACAGATTAAGTTAAAAGTGGGCTTTTTGGCCACAATCACTAAAGGTGTAGGAGCAGCATGAAAAGAACACCTTGCCAACTGTTAAGCATCAGGGTGGAAATATTCTGCTTTGAGGGTTGTGTGCTAGTGCCAGGGGCACAGGAAACACTGAGCAGATAGAGGAAAGAATGGATTTCATTACATATCAGCAAAATGTGGATAAAAAATGTCCTGCAGTCAACAAATGGAAACTGAAAAGAGGCTGCTGTTTACAACAAGACAATGACCCAAACCAGACCTCAAAATCTACAATGAACATCCTCAAGAAACACAGGCTAGAGCTTTTGAAACAGTCCCCTGACCTGAACATCACCAAGAATCTATGGGGAGTTCTTAAATTTGTTGTGTGTGCAAGAACGCCTAAAATGTCTCAGTAATCGAAGTGCTTTGAAGGAAAAGTGGGTAAAAATTCCTTAATCGACACTGGAAATGTTGGCAAATGACATCTGCCAAAGGGGGGAGGGGTTACTAAGTACTGACTTGGTAGGAGCCCAAACCTATGCACATTCCACACTTACTTTTTTATTTTTTTTCTCTTATTTAAGTTCATAAAATAAAAATAAAGTCATTAGAGGGGACAGGAGAAAAGTTAAAAAAGAATAAAAATAAGTAAATAAAAAAAGTGCATGCACCACATTTCAACTTCTTTCTAGTTTCAGTGTCTGAAAGGCACTTTAAACAGCTTGTTTTTACTTACATAACCGCGTGATTGCAAGTTGCTCATTTGAACATGCATCGCTGATGGTAATTGACACAACTACCTTGAAGTACCTGGGGTCTAATATACCAGTGCTTTGTGTCTAGAACTTCCCTCAAGACAACCAGAAGGTACGTCTGTCTGTGAACGGCTCCCTGTGTGCTTTTGAGATCCCAGTGCCAGGTTCACCAACTTCACTGAGCTCACCAACACTGACAGGTGAAATTTGTGACTCACACTTGTGCCTGCATTAACTATAGTTATGTCTTAGAATCCATGGTGACCTACAGTAATGTCTCTTGTCTTTCTGCCTCTCCACTTCATTAGAAATCATCCCAATAGCCAATGGCGCAACTGCTAATGGGCACCTGGGCCATAAGTCAGTCCTCTTCCCTAACGGTGGGCCCAGTACCATAGTGCCCTGCAGCCCAGAGCCACCCCTGTCAAATGGTGTCACCAATGGCCATATCACTCTGGTGCAGGAGAGCCCCTTTACTGGATACATCATCGCCATGCATAGGAAGATGGTGAGAATAGTACAATATGTATTAACAATTGCTATATATGTCTATAGTTTTGTGGAGGAATGGATGGAAGATTTTAAATATACGGTATCACTGATGCATTATTTAGGCTACAAAATGACTTCTATTAAATAATGTAACAGCTGCTTTGCTGCATTTGCACGTAGGTGAGAAATTAGATGGCTCAGTCTCAGCTCCTCATTTGGCTTCCATATGTTGTGTCTACCTTCAGATGCGTACAGAGCTCTACTTCCTGTCATCTCAGAAGAACCGGCCTAGTCTGTTCGGCATGCCCCTCATAGTTCCCTGCACTGTCCACACCAGTAAGCGAGACCTGTATGATGCTGTCTGGATCCAAGTGTCTCGGCTGGCCAGCCCATTGCCCCCACAGGAGGCTAGCAACCATGCGCAGGACTGGTAGGTTGACAGTCTTCTCTGACCTTTTTTTTTTTTTTTTTTCTGAATTTTTTTCACTTTCCTCCTTTTTCTAGACTTTTTACAAAGATAGGCTAAATGCTATGCCAGTAATTACTAAGAGGATGCTGACATAGTTATTCTCATCTGACTTGGGGCCACAAATACACATTCCCTATAGTGTCAGTGTGCTTAAAAAGATGTTTTGTTTTTTCAGTTTTCCTTTATCAAACAGTTAACAGAGAGACACCTGATCCTGAGAGGGCAAAAGTCACTTAGTGTTGCTTCATGAAAAGATGATGGTTAGGAATACCATGAGACTATTTGTACAGCCTGGACCAGAACTGATCTAAGATCTGATCCATTGCTAGTTCATTGTTTCATGTAATTTACTCCTCTTTCACCGATGAAATTTTTTTCTAACATAAATAAGCAAAGGAACTCTGGAATGCAAAAAAAACAAACACCAACAAGAAGTTTCTAATGAGGATATCAATACTGTCACTAAGCATGAGATCAAGGGCAAAGCAAACTTGACCTGAGCATGATTCTTCATTTTTAATTTTGAACTCGAAACTCGAAATAATTTTACTCTTTTAAACTGCAGTGATGACAGTATGGGCTACCAGTACCCCTTCACTTTAAGATTAGTTGGTAAGGATGGAACCTCATGCGCCTGGTGTCCCTGGTACAGGTAAGACATATATATTTTCATACACACATTTCTGACAAAGTAGGGAGTAATGCTTCTGGTATTGATGAGACATTGTCTAGATTTTAGTATAAGGATGTACTATGTACTGTACTGTACTGATGTACTGTATTTTATTTGGAGCATGTATGTCTTGTAAGATTGTATGATCAAAATATTAATTGTAATCCAAAAACCCAATAAATCTAAGGAATTTTTTTTTTTTTTTTTTTTTTTTTTTAAACAAGGAATATTATTATAATGTAGTTCATCCAAGTTTCTTTGCCTAAGTCTGTGTATGTACTGCAACTCTGTATTTGTGTCTCTATGTTTCCAGATTCTGTCGAGGCTGTACAGTAGATTGCACAGAGGACAGAGCTTCTGTTGGGAATGCTTATATAGCTGTGGACTGGGACCCCACTGCTCTGCACCTCCGCTACCAGACCTCCCAGGAGAGGGTGAGATGCTCTCAGAGACACACGCACACACACACACTCATATGAAATATGAAATATAGTATTTTTTTGTGCGTGTGTGGTGTGTTTTTTTTATACTAGTGCTGAGTATTCCTGTTTCTTTAGCTATTCATCTTAATGCTCTGTTAGCATTAGTAATAGCTCACTGTTAGTTTTATGTACCGTGACTTGTATTGTGGCTGATTATTACAGTCAGACAAAATAACCTCTTATAAAATATTTGAGCCTAAAATGATATAATCTTGTTAATAGAAAAGATTGCTGGGACTGAAGCCTGCTGAGTACTGCTGTTAACCAACTGCAATGCAAAACACTGACATTAAGTATTAAGTTTCCAGACCTTTCCAGCACAGATATTCAAATTTTTGACTTTAGGACTTGAATTATTATGTAAGATTTGAGACAAGTGCACAGTGAGATAATAAGTAAATCTGCGAAACAGAAACACCTTTATTATGTGTTCAATCACACAGAGTCACCAGTGAGCTAGATAATGCTTAGTTAGAAATCGGCTACAGATTGAGGTTCCAATAAAGAGTCCAGAATTAAGGGACCCCTGAGCTGTGCCATTAAAGTTTTAATGTTACTCCAGCTGGTTTGTGATAGTGTACCAAAGTAAAGCTACACGCTGTGGTTATACATTTTATAAGTATTGTGGTACACGTAACTAATAGGTATTTCCCTGGATATACATTACTTCACTTTTTCTTAGATAATGCTGCTTCAGTTGCTGTTTTGAGCTGAACAAATCAGGTTAGTTTGTAGTTTAATGCAGCCTAAAACCAGTAATCACAAACAATTATCAGATAATTAGTGTGGGCAACTGATTCAGAAAACAGCAAATGGTCAGATGCCAAAGGACAGCATTAGGTGTGTTCTGTTCTTAATTAAAAATTGTACTTAAGAAATCACTTAGCTTTACCCAAAAGGACACAAGGTAGCACCTTTCCAAAGTGTCTCCGTCTCCTGGTTGCCCTTTACTGTAATGAAGACCCTGTTAGTCGAACAAAAAGCAGACTAGCAGGGTTGGAATACTTCTTCATCTTATCATGATTTACCTGCAGATCATGGAGGAGCACTGCAGTGTGGAGCAGTCTCGTCAGGCCCAGGCTGAGCCCATTAGCTTGGATAGCTGTCTGAAAGCATTCACCAGCGAGGAGGAGCTGGGGGAGGATGAGCTCTATTACTGCTCCAAGTGCAAGACCCATCGGCTAGCCACTAAGAAACTGGACCTCTGGAGGCTGCCACCCATTCTGGTCAGCAGCACATTTCCAAGAATGTGTCAGACCTGAGCCCTGTTCACAGGGATAGTTTGTGCGTGTGCGTGTGTGTCTGCGTATGTAGGTGTGCTTGGAGCTCTTTGTAGAGTTTTCAGTAGTATTTACTGTTTACATTAAATATAGTTTGTTAGGGAACAAAACATTACACATGAAGTGTGTTCTCATCTCCAGATAGTACACCTGAAGCGCTTCCAGTTTGTCAATGGTCGCTGGATCAAATCCCAGAAGATTGTGAAGTTCCCACGTGAAAATTTTGACCCCAGCGCCTTCCTGGCTCCCAGAGACCTGGAGCAGCACTGCCTCCACTCTCGCAGCCAGAGTGAGGATCTACTGAGGGTTGGAGAAGATAACCTTTCCTCTATCTCTGCCCCGGCTGGCTTCTGCAACCTTCCCAAAGGTACCACATGTTGACTCTTTTCTTTTTTTTTTTTTTTTTTTATACATGTTTGATAAAACCTTGCGAGCATGACAAAATGTGAACGAAAATAAACTCAAGTGTAAATGAGCAGAGCAGTTTAATCACCCAGTTGCAGAAGAAGTGTCTTTAACCCCGTGGTCTCCCAACAGCCTCCCCTGCCTCTAGCAGGAAGTCGGCACCATCCCTTAGCCGGAACAGCAGCCCCTCCAGCAGTCCAAAGAGCAGCAGCGCCGGTCGCAGGCCAAGTCGGCTACGCCTGCCTCAGCTGGGCAGCAAACACCGCCTCTCTAACAGCAAAGAGAACCTGGATGGAGTTGCTAATCCTGAGGCTGAGCCACGGGAGAGTGCACCACAGCCAGACACAGAAGGGAGTGCAGTAGCAGGGGCAGCGGGCCTTCTTCGATCGGGAGAGGCAATCACATCAGAATCATCCTGCAGTACTGAGGCGTCCAGCAGCCACTGCGATGTGGTCCTGGTGAACGGTGACAGCAACGGGCTGAGCTCAGACTGCAGCACCGAGAGTTGCATGGACCCTGACAGCTCACTGCTACAGCACAGAGACAACATGTGTCTGGACGCCATCTACAACCTCTATGCAATATCAGTAAGTCAATGTCAAACAAATAGTTTTGATAGGCTCTCTATTTGAAACAAGTCTAAAATTACTTCCTGGTTTATCTCCTCAGTGCCATTCAGGAATCATGGGAGGAGGCCACTATGTGACATATGCCAAAAACCCCAATGAGAAATGGTATTGCTACAATGATAGCAGCTGTAAGGTGAGACAACAGGACTGTTCATGTGTCTATATTTAACAATATATATTTTATCACTATGTTTAGTTTATTGCCCTATAGCAGAAGCAGCAACTAGGCATGGCAGGCCTGCTTAGATTTTTCCTCGGGCTTTAGTGGTATGCGTAGGCCTTCAACAGGAGTAGTACATGTTATCTGGTGAGTTGAGAGGGTTTTCTTTTTTACCCCCTTTCCAAACACAAAATTACAGTAGCAAAATTGAAAGAAATGCATTTTAGAGCGTATATTTCTGCTCTAAAGTAAGCAGGAAACATTAGTGTTACTTTCACCGCCAGTAGAAAGTATTAGCCTTGTATTAGCTAAATAAGTCAGTTTTTAGAATGAGGAAAAATCCTATTCACCACTGACAGATCCGGATGCTGCTGTATCGAAGTTGAGTCTAATGTTAGCATCTCCCACTCTGTATTTGGTTTGGGTTAATACTATATATCTGAGATGACTATGCCTATCAGTTTGTCTTCATCCTAAAATTCTTCCCTGGTCTAAACGAGAAATATACTGTTTGAAAATACTAACAAAGTGTCAATATAAGTATTGCTTCACTTATTCAAGTACCTTCTTGCGTAGTAAACATCTAAATGGTGTTGTTATACAGAGAAATACAAGTCTGATGAAATTTTTTTCTCATAGTTCTGTAAAGTAGTACCAGGACATAGCTAGCTATACCCTATATTACAAGAACAACGCTGCTACTGGATTCCCAAGTCAGTTAGTGGTAGTATCAAATGAGACAATTTTGCAATGCTTGGCACTACACAACACATAGCATGTCATGAAAAGTTCAAACAAAACGGCCTGGTGTATTTTTTTGATACTCAGGAAGTACACTCTGAGGAGGTGGACACAGACTCAGCCTACATTCTCTTCTATGAGCAGCAAGGTGTCGACTACTCCCAGTTCCTGCCAAAAACTGATGGCAAGAAGATGGCCGACACTAGTAGCATGGACGAAGATTTTGAGTCCGACTACAAGAAATACTGTGTCCTACAGTGATCGCATATCGTCTTCCATCAGCCAGCATTACACCTGATCTTTGCTTCCTCCTGCTGCTCTGAGCAGGAAGCACCAGACATTGGATCATTCTGAAGAATTCTCACAAACTGCTAAGGCTAGAGTCAGACTCTGCTCTCTGTCTTTAGGGATGCATCGCAGCACTTTCTACACCTGATCGCAAACACGGATTAGTGCAGAGGTTTGCCATGACAAAAATGAAGCCCCAGTTAAAGCACTAAATTGGTGCACTTTGCTGAGCTCGACAAAACAAACCCCTCCTCCCCTCATCATGTGAACAACGCTTGCCATAACATATACTTGCATACTAACACATCTCTGAATGTATGCCATTATGGCCAAGTCATGAAGTGATGTTGCTTTATTAATGTCCATTTATCACTTGTGATGTCAGAATGGAAAAAAACATTTACACCTGGAGTTAACATATGATCTGAGCCCTGAAATCTAATCTGAAAAATGACAATAATGAGGCCACACAATGAATTCTAGGTGTAAATGCAAGGCCAATGATTGGATACAGATTATGTTTTAATGCCAAGTATAAACAAGACCCAAGAGTTTAAAACCTTTGTGTGGATGTCATTTAATGCCACAGGTCAACATAATGTGGAAATTTGGTATCTAGACCACTTTTAAAAAAGGGTTCTCCGAAGGTTTTATTAGCAATGATGTCACTAAGGAATATTAAAGTACGCTACCTCACCACTTTTTGCAGTCTGTCGGCAAACTGTACCCAAAAAGTATGTGACCGTATTAATAATAATAAGTAAATGCTGTAGGAGACATGGTACACAAATTTCAGGAACCCCTCCCAAAGAAATCTCTCCCTCTCCTTAGGATATTCACACAGGTCCTGAAAATAGGCATTTTTGCCAAAATTGTATTTCATCCCGCAGCTGCCAAATGTAAGTGGTGATTTGTGCAATGTTGACCTGTGTATATCCATAACTTCTCTGTAAAAGCTTGAGTATAAATCTTGGTTTGCTTAGGACAGGTGCCATGATTTCAGAAGACAGATTCTTAAAGATAAAGTATAGTATATGTTTGATACTTTTTTTTTCTTTCTCTTGATTTCTTTTGAGTTTGGAACTGCATTGTTTTTATAAAAGATTTATTTTATTGTTTTAAGGCAGGCTTCAGGAGCAACTTTGGATCAGGAATGGATATTTATCCCAAAGCCACACCTGGGGGTGGGTCAGGCTTATATTTACAACATTGTCACAATATGTACCTTTCATCCACTGCAACTCTCAACTGTTCATAATCAAACTCCTCTGCAATAATAATGTTCATACTCTCCCCAGTAACATTTTTTTTACATTACAATATTTAAAGAGTAACTTAAGAGTACTCCACTGATTTAGCATTGCACTCCCATAACACCACTGAACTCACAATGGACAGCTTAAAAAAAGAATCGAAGTCAATGCAGCAGAACCAAAGATATTGTCTTTTTTATTCTACACATCCTCCTCTTGTCAATATCTAACTTCTACATTATCCACAATGTAACTCAGCGGCCAAGATTTTGGTTGGAGATTCAGGTGTATCATGCTTGTAGCGGCTGATGTAGTCTGGAGCCTGTAACCTCCAGCAGAGATGAGGAGCAGGCAACAGAGGTCTGTCAAGCTCACTTTTTTACACACCCAGATTTTTTTCATTTTCAGACTGTTAGTCTCCAGCCCCACACAGAGTTTGGTTTTGCTGCCCTCTCTGGCTAAAAGGTTCAAGCATATTTTACTAGGATCAGTGGTGAGTGTGGTCAGAAGTGTACTGTCTAGTTGTACCTCCAACCACACACAACTGTAATGTCACAGTGTGTCAGAGTACACCTGTACATCACTGCAGCCATATGAGAAGTTAATCCACTCAAATTCAACCAAAACAAGATTTTCAGGGGGTTAAGTTACTCTTTAAAAGGCCACTTATAAAACATCTTAATATTGCCATAATGGAGCGCTTACATATACCTTTTGGTGTTTGTCTTCGAAACCTTATTTTGGTCACAGCACTCTGCTAAATATAGCTGGATTACAAGCTAGGTAGGGTGGGCAGCTACACTGGAGTCCCAGACTCTTGTGGGCCTCAAAGCTAGTTGGAAAAATTGCAGTTTTGTTCGATAATACACCATTAAATCTCACCATGAATTTAAATTATATGGGCCTTATGGTGGCTTCTGTATTAGGGAGCCCCATGTCAAAATCTAGTTTAATTACCTCTATTATTTCAGTTGATATTGTGATTATATGGTGCATATTCCCTTACACAATTTGAGTTTAATTTATTTATCTAAAACAAACTTTTTCCCCCATTTTTGTACATGGGCCCCCCTAGTGGGCACATGAATTAATCCAGCCCTTTCAGGTCCCATGGACCCAGTAAATTCCTAAAAGCAAGTGATATGGAAGTGTAAATTCATCTGAAGTTTCTGAGACAGAACTGTGGGATTTGGTACTAGTTACAGTTTCAATTACTTAATTTATATTAATTGCTAGTGTAATATTGGCAAAAGGTAAATATCAGTTTCACCTTGTATGGAGAAAATTTCCAATGTTAAATCAATAATGAATATTTTGAAATACAAATAATTTTGTATTGTTTTATGGAAATCACGCTTGTAAGCAACAAACACTGAAAAACTCAGCATAATTCAAATAACTGTCTCAGAATTGTTTCTCCATTTTCCATATGATTGTTTGCCTTTTTGGGAAACCTCCAGCAAGTTATTAAGAAATAACAGACCCATATTTGTTACCAAAACTTCTGTCCCTATTAGCAGATACACTATTATCAGTTGAGAAGTACAATATGCGTCTGGACTGTGGTTAGATCTATAAAAGCTTATCTACATCACCCATCATATAGATCTTTTTTTTTTGCGCTGAATTTAAATACCCATTTCATGTAAATTCTAAATTCTGCTCCTCTTGTTAGCTGAAGGTTTAGTGTGACTGTTGAGGTTAGTTTGAAATGAACAAACCTATGTTTTGCTTTGTGGAGTCAGCAGCAGAAATCTGTGTCTGCTGTGTAGCAGTATGTGTGGAGCTCCTCCTTAGACTGAGCCCCATCTAATCACCGTGAAAAGACAGCAGACGGTCAGTTGCTCCCAATAATTTTTCAGTCACCCCTTTTTAGCTGCTGTATTCATAAGAAGGTGGTGTCATGTATGTTTTTGAAGAGATATCTGTCATTGAATGAAACATTCTTTTCCTTTGCAAACAGTATGTGTGTTGAACAAATGGAAATGTACATAATAGAGCTATTTATGTTTGCTGGCCCAACTTTTTTCTCCTCCATCCTAATGCCTTTTCACCAAGCTGTAGACAATGTGCAGTTTGTGCCCGTGTTTGTCATCACATGGCTCAGAGGGAAAATTTTACAAAGGTTTTTTCTCTTGAGGACCCAATTGGTAATGCTGGCTTCATTTGAAGGTGCAATAGCTGTCAACTTATTTTCCTCGTCGTTGGCTGTGAATGTGCCCTCAAACAACTACTTGTGTGATGCTTAGGTTACCACACCTGTAGCTTAAACTGTGTTAGCAAAAATACAACGTGTAAAGTTGGGGTTAATTTCAGCACAATATTCGTAATCCATGAACAAAGATTTCCTGCCCAACAGAACTGAGCTTTGATGCTGAAAATGGGCAAACACTGATCCTGTAAAACACAGGGCTAATATCTGAAACCCCTCCCCTCTCCAGAAACCCTGACCTCACTGTCCTCACCCACCCCAAGAATAGTTCAGTGTTGCAAGCAGTGCAATGTACTACTGAGCTGTCTGTCAGTGTCTGTAGCCTTTTTTTATTTAAGTTCATTTCTGTTGGATCTGAACCAGACGTGTTAATTTAAGAACTTTGTAAGGTGTTTGTTGAAAGAAAGTGACATTGCACTGACATAAAAACATGTACATAAAATTGTGTTTTGTAAATAAGCCAATGAAAACTATGTATTTGAATATGAACTGTACAAAATGCTGTACTTGTAGTTGTATATGGAGTGATACCATTGATCTATAACAAAATACCCAAGCAACAAATTAAATTCTGCAGAGGAAACAATGACAGCAGACTGAAATGTGTTTTTATTCGTATTCTGAGTGATGCAGGTGTTGAGTTGGTTGGTTGGTTGGTCCACCACTGGGCTCTGGAAAAAATGAAATGGATGGAATGCAGTAAAATTTGGTACAGACATTCATTAATGGTAACAACTTTAGTGATCCCTCGCTTTTTATGAAGCACCACCAGCAAGCCAGAGATTCACTTCATCCAATTCATGGATCCTTCTCTTAGTTTAAGCAGAGCACTGAAATCACTTTTTCATGAGATGTTTTACATCACTTGCTTCAGAAATGTGTCACAGTGACACAATGATAGTTCATCAGCTGCCTGGCTACTACTGTAGCTGACCAAAAATGCCCAATCGTATTCAAGCAGATGTACAGCAGCTAAGCCATTACCACAATATTAAAATAGGTATCAGTGTAGTACATTAGTGTAACTACAGCCTCAAATTCACCTCAAAGCCCCACCCCCCTCAGATACAGAGTGAGAGAGCAAAACTAAGAGAACTGGTCACGTAGTGTGCGATGCAGATGGTTAGGTGACACGGTAGATTTACTGACAACCACTCAGTAGCATGAAAGCAACATAGAGCTGGTAGTAAGGAGTGTAGCCTTGAAAAGCTACTGTGGCCTGCCAGACAGGGAGTCATGGGATTTGGAAGTTGGAATTTTGGTTATTTAAATTTTGAGTGTTCTTAAAATTCAGATGAAATCAGTTGCAGGTGTAAACATTGCCATTATAACCTAACACTTCTCATTATTTCTCCATTGACATGTCAACTGTTGCTAATCCAATACCATCCCCACCTCTTCTTTTTAAGCTGAACTTTCAGCAATTTTTGGTTTAAGATTTAATGTTCATCTATGTGTTTATAAAGAGAAAATCCAGACTGTATAACCGTTTACCAAAAGGGATTAGCATTAAGTACTTTGTATTTAGTGCTAATTGGCCAAAGTGTGTTTGTTAAAATGCTAAGCTAGGATAGTCATCATGGTAAACATTACACCTACTAAACATCAATAAGTTTACATGGTCACTGTGATGAAGATACAAATACTGACAATAACACTGAGTTAAAAAAAAACCAACAAAACTGCTCTGCTTATATGTTGCTTCACAAAGTTGCTAGTATGCATGGCTGTAGTCTCTTACTTGTTTAAAATAGTTGTACTTGTAATTTTCCTTCATTGGTGTAGAGTAACATGCACTGTTAATGCGGTTTGTCTGTCTGCAGAGAGGAAACCACACACAGGGTCTCTGCAGCAACTTCCCTGAATCAAACACTGCTACTGAAACAGATATTTCTATTCTACGCACAATTTGAAGGGTCTTTTCAAGTTCTTACCAAATCGTTACCAACTATTACCTTATTTTAGACTCTCAAGTAACTAGTATTTAACCATAAATTTAAACCTGACTGGTTTACCTATTTAAGTGTTGAATAGGTTGTACAGTAACTGTTAGTGTATCATCATGATCCTGTAGTAATCTGGTTTCAACTTACCATTAACAGCTATCCTAAACTCTAGACTAGTTGAAATTTATCCAGTAATTTCACTCAAGTGCTGTACTTGAGTACACTTTTGAGGTACCTGTACTTCACTTGAGTATTTTTATATTATATACTACTTTATAGTAATAAAATAATTTGTTCAAAATGCGTGCACCAGAGGCAAGGTACAGCAACTAGTTACTTGACAGATAGAGATTTTATAAATCTAAAATGAGCATATCCAATATTATACATTGTCAAACAGTATATAAAATACCCAGCAGTACCAAAATATTTCATCTTAAGTTTAAGGACTTTTACTTCTAATTGAGTAATTTTTACATGATAGTATTGCTACTCTTACTAAAGGAGCTGGATTCTTCTTCCACCACTAAGTCTATTAAAGTGCAATGAAAGGATGCAGTTAGTAGACTGCTAATTGAATTTTTTTTTATGTCTGGAAAAGACCAACATAATTGGTTGAAAAGGTAGGGCAATCTAACTTATGTGGTCTGGATCCAACTAATCCAGCTAAGCGTGGCTTGCCTCATTCTACATTTTAGATTTATCTGAGAGCTTCAAATCTCAAATAATCTAATCAATGCTCTGTTATTGGTTTTTTGTTTTGTTTTGTCCCTAGTCACTAATCATTTAATCTAGGTTTTAATTTCTGGCAAAGTTAAAATGACTATAGTTTGGCTTCAGTATATTGACAGTAATGCTGAACATCACGTAGGATGCGATACAGAGTTTCATCTCAAACCACCTACTGCTTCTGTTCATTTCCTCTGCTTCTTTTGTGGGTTATACGTGTTTGAAGCTCCTGCTGATGAGAATAATGTAAGGTTAGCGGTTTAAACAACACATTGTTGAATTATTGAAGGGTTTTAGCATTTTTAGTAGCTCCAAACAGAATCAACACAGGACAGACCAAGACAGGTTGCTTCAACTTAAGTATTCAAGCTGGTTTCTGAACAGTATCCCAGTCAGTGAAAGGATGGATTTCATCGAATTGGTGTTCAGCACAGGTAAAGCTTTTCTGTTTGTTTGTTTTATTGTGATAAAGCAGAGAGAATGAAACAGCAATAGCTCTGTTAATACATTATACCACAGCTTCTACAAGCGTAATAATGCTTTAATGAATGTAATTAATAAATAGACAAAGTGTAGTAAAATAAACACTTGAATGTGTATTTTGGTGGGGTTTTTTTCCACTAGTGTGAAAGAAGATGTGTTACAGAAACAAAATAGCCCAAAATATAAAAATTGACCAGTGCATTAAAAATGTTTTTGTCTTAAGTGTCTTTCCATCATTTAAAAGAATCTCCCATTTGTCTGATTGTTGATCATATTTTAGCTGTTTAACATAAAGTTGGAGCAACAACGTTATTTTAATGCCACAATACCCATCTTCCAGACTGACTTTACTTCCTCGTGTTTGAGACAAAATTACCCTCAGTAAGCAGATGATATGATGACTGATAATTCAACCAGTGAACATAGGTGTGAGACCTCGGGCTCCACAGGTAAGAATTATATCCAGCTGAGTTCACTAACATATTGTGAGAGCATATAGGAGCTGAGTGTTTCTGACCTGTTGGCTTATTCAGGTCTGGACCACCCTGTCTACATACTCAGTGGGGTTCTCTCTTTCACCTTCTTCACGTTCACACTGCTGGGAATCATGTGTCTCAGAAAGTAGGAGAGGCTGAAATGATTGCATGAGAGATTTACTGGATGATCTGCTGTCAGTGTCATTTGATTTTTATGTGATAAAGTTTCAATAGGCTAGATTTTTATTTAATTGTACGATTAAACAGCCCAAAACAAAGTGTAACATTCAAGACTAAATCAACAACTGCAGGTGCCTTTGACTTACAACATCTAGTTATGCTATTTCCTGGTTCAGTCATACATAGTACAATATCCTACATATAGTTCCATATCATAGTCATTGAAAAGTGAGGCAAGTTTATACAGTAACAGACCTTTTTTAATAGCTGACTAACCTTGCCATGACAGGTAACAGCACAGATGTAACCGACATTAATGATGTCTTGATTCCATCTAAGTGTCCTAATAATCCATCATGCCTCTGAGTTCAGTCCCAGCATTGGAGGAGGACGAGGACGAGCACCCTCCTCAGGCTCCCCTGCAGCCGAGTAGCACAGTCAGGTTTTCATCAAGGCAGCTATGGAATGGCCTGCAGCAGGTACCACTGCTACGCCAGCAACTTCTTTGCATCACAAGATGTAGATAGAAATATTTCATGCTGTCAGATAATAGATCTTTTAGGAGTGCTTGATTTCTGTCACAAGTTAGCTGAAGACACAGTAGAGGTAACCCCACTTGCAAGATAGGATAAATTGAATCTAACTGTACATGTGAAAATATTTCCATTCACTGAGCACTTTATTAGTGACACCATACTAGTACTAGCTAAGGCCACCCTTCGCTTTTAAAACAGCCTCAGTTTTTCATGGCCTGGATTCAAAAAGATGTTGTAATCAATCCTTTGCGATTGTGCACCATGTTGATATGGTTACATCACATAATTTCTGCAGATTTTTCAGCTGCACATTCATTAATTATTGGTACTAAGGGGGTCCAAAGTGTCCCGAGAAAACATTCCTAACACCATGACACCATGATACCACCACCAGCCTGGACTGTTGACACAAGGCAGGTTTGGCCAATGGACTCATGCTTCTGTTGCCAAATCAACATGGTCCCCTGCTGTTGTAGCTCGTCTGCCTCAAGGTTCTACATGTTGTTCATTCTGAGAATCAGAATCTGCTGAACTGCTGCTCAATGGATGTTTATTTTGCATAATTCTAAATAAACTGTAGAAATTGTTTTGATGTTTGATGTGAACATTAACTGAAGCTCTTGACCTGCATCTGCATAGATTTGTGCAGTGCTGAGGTACCACATGACTGGCAGATAGGATAATTAGATGAGAAAGCAGGTGTACAGGTTCCAAATAAAGAACTTATGGACTGTACTAAATTTGTCATCTCACCAGTGCAGGTGTAAATTGTTGATTCTGACTCTCTCTTTTGTGCCTTCACTGTAGCTCAAGATAGAGCCAAATTAAGACATTGCTGGTGTAATGTGGATAAAGCTGAGTTTGTGGCATTGACCTGGGTAGCATTGGTTCAGTGTCCTTTCTGCGTACTACAGTAATCCATTCTGTTCTGCTCTGCTATCCTAGTGTCCGCGTTTCACTAAGTCAGACCTGAACCTGCTGCAGCTGATCAAAGCAGGGAAGGAGGGCATCTTCTACCAGGCCAGGATGACCAGAGGGACATGCAAAGGCCACAACATGTTCACATGCAAGATCAGCAAGGAAGGTACTACTCTACTGCTCTAAAGGCTTGGAGAAACAAGCATTTCTTTTGAGGCAGGGAGGCCCCAAAGGCGAAAATTATCAATCAACTGTTGAGATAAAAGACTAATTTTATTTTGCTATCACTAAACTATAGCCCATTTTAGTGGGGAGAGAACTGTAAACAGATCTCACGGTGGCAAGCATTTCATTAAACTTGACTGTACTGTGAATGAATGAAAATGCTACATTGGATTGGTCCAAATGGCCCAAAAATTCCAGTTTGAAAGTGTTGTGCGATTGCAAGCTGCACAGCACACACATGTTGCATGCTTCTTATTCTTCTGTAGCTTTTTTATTGCTCATTTGTAACTCAAAACTCACTAATGCTCCATACATTACTCCTATATCAATATTTCCTATGATGTATAGCATCTTCCCTGTTCTCATAAAATTTATTTTCAATGAGATATTCCTGAAAATTCATTCAAAAAATCTCGGTTACCTTTTGATCAACAACACCAAAATGATTTATATCAAATCTTGTCTTTGTAGATGGGTGCTATGATCACTCACTCAATCAACAATCAAGGTGAACAAGAAATCCTAAAAAAAAAAATGATTACATGCAATGTGAACCCACAGAGAATAATTTTGTCTTTCACCCAATTGTTTTGGTTTATCTGGCCGACATCTTTACAGTTTTGGGTTTCAACGTTCTTATCAGCATCATTTCCAGCAGTAGGAGCCAGCTGTTTTCAAAACCACTGTTCACTACCCATCCAGCACCGAACAGGAGACAGACACAGTTAGAGACCAGCTGGTGAATATAGTGGAGCATTTAGCAGCAGAGAGCAATATATTCCCCCCAGGAGTTAGGGGAGACATTTCATCTTTTAGTCATGTAAACTGAGGCACTTTGAAGGGCCATTTCTCCCAAATTACAAGTGTACATTTTTTGTTTACTGAACCTTAGGGGTATTTTATCCTGATCAGTCACAGCATTATAACTAGTAACTGATTTTAAGGTTGTGGCAGATTGGTGTATGTGCGGAGGTTATGAGATATCAACCTGACACTTGCTGCCTGAAATGATAAAATGATGGTGAATAATACCATATTTGTAATGCTCATAGCATTAAGGACAGATAAAATAAAAACTCTAAAAGCCCCAACTTTTTTCCAGGAACAGTCATGCAAACAGACACATTTACTAACAGACACTGGTTAGAAATTACATAATTACTTTTGACAATGTGATAACGGTGTTGAAACAGCTACATAGTACTGAACTAAATCTGATATAGTTTTAATAGTTGTTTTGGTCGTTTTAGGTCATATTTTACCAAACTTTTGGTTTGGGCAAGTAGAAAGAACTTAATTTGTTAAACTTCATAAATTCAGCTGAAAAGTGAACTTTTAGATCAGTTACAGAGCTTTGGTTTGATTTTGTGTCTTTTCCCCTGAGGCATCCATCCCAAACATGTGGACATGGAGGTTTCCATCATGAGGAAACTAGTGCACCACAAAAACATCCTCCAACTACTGGACTGGAACACTGATGAGGGTGAGACATTTATATGGAGATGGTTATTACTCTGCAAGGAAAAAACAGGTTTCTACTGGCTGTTACAAAAGAGGGAAACTAGCATCAAACCTGTAGTTGTAGTTCTAATCTGTTAGTTGAAAGATAAGAGATGAAGATAGATGAAACCTTGGATATTCGTCACAATTTAAGTTGCCAGATTCTCTCTCTATGGGTGTGCTTGATTGTGTCTTGCTTTTTAAAGAACCTTCCATTCTGATCATGGAGTATGTGATCTATGGCACTCTGAGGACCTTCCTGATGACAAACAGGGGCCAACTTAATACAGATCCTGAACTACAGAGTCTCTTCACCCTTGCCTCCTACCACATTGCTCTGGCCATGCAGCATCTGCGCTCCAAAATGGTGACAGATTCAGACTTAAGTATATTTAACTGAACAGTGATTAATGTTTAACTATCACATTATCCTGAACAAATACATATCCATTAAGAGTTCCCAAGATTCCCTTTTACACACACATACAAAATCCATGCTAAGCAGTGTCTCGGTCTTCCTGGCAGATCGTGCACTGGGACTTGGCTCTGAGGAATGTCATGGTCAATAGGTTTCCTTGGGAGGTGAAAGTGGTAGAGTTCAGCCTGGCCCGAGACTTAACCCGCATAACAAGTCGCCACAGCAGGCGCTGGAGAGCCCCACGGGTAAAACAATATGAACCACACGCACATTGTAATCATACATTGTTAGTGCTCAGGTTTTTATTTATTTAATTTTATATTTGTTTATTCTTCTATTGCTAAAAGTGATATTGCAGAAAACACAATAAATGTTACGTAAATTAAATTTTTAGGGGAGTTATAGAATAATGCTCACGTCATATACCAAAAATGAGACCTATAGACCTACAGCGGGCGTTTTTATCAAAGTAAGTCAGTTTTGGCCAGTAACTTCCACACTGTAGATTGCACATTAAAAAAAAAAAAACTTTATATACACACGATTGGGGAATTTAGCTGAATAGTTTGCTAGGCCCAAATATGCTAAATATACTTTTTCAAAGTCCTCCTAGGTTGTTAGGCCAATCTGCATGAAATTTTGCACATAGACTACATAGGCTCTCATTTTGAGAAGTTATTAAAAGAATTTTGACAATCTAAAAACATGCAAGTTATAATGTATCAATTTTCTTAAGGTTGAGGTCAAAAGAGGAAGTTTGGTATATCTTGGCAAAAATTACTCCTGTAAACACAAAACTGGGATCAGTAGTTTCTCAGGGTCTGAAGCTCTGTGCAAAAGAGGGTACCAACTGGCCTCTAGTTGTTGCTTTTGTTGCAAAATCAGGAAATATGCTAAAATTGTTTTTCCAAACTACTCTTGGGATACAAGTGTGATCTGCATTAATATTTGCATGTGTAACTATGTGTTTTCATGATCAGACCAATCATGCCAAGCATCTAAAGGGGGGGAAACTCAGCATATGTGGATGTCAATGGGTTTCAGACTTCAGGAAATTGTAGGCTGTAAAGGGTCTTAAAAATAATCCTTATATGTATAATTTGTTTTTGTCCAATTACTTTTGAGCCTCTAAAGAGTGACTAAGTATAGAAATGGCTTTAATTCTTAAAAAGTTAATATAATATTTGGTAAACCCCTAAAATTAAAGCTGGAAGTCTAAACTTCAATCACATCTTGATTCGTTTGTTTAAAATCCATTGGGGTTCTGTCCAGAGGCAAAATTACAAAAATTGTATCACTGTCTGAATGCTTATGGACCTAGCTGTATTAACACTGACCAAGGATTCTGTTAGCTCATCTGCCACAATATGTGCTGAGGGGGATTTAGTAGCATCCTCTGAACAGGAACAGTTTCAGAAGGATGTGCTCTTTATGAGAGAGAGACCACCAGTGGCAGGGTCTTTAATGTGACACAAACTCATAATTTCCACCATGAACTCATTATACTTACAAGTAGCCAAAAGCAGAGTAAGAGGAGCTGCTTCTTCTTCTTCTTCTTCTTCTTCTTCTTCTTCTTCTTCTTCTTCTTCTTCTTCTTCTTTTTCTGATGTCTAAATTGTTGGGGTTTTTTTGTTTTTGTTTTTTTAAATATCATTGCTGTTGGGCTTTGTTGTGAGTTCCAGTTTTTAAATTAGCTGTTTTTAAAAATCACATTTGCCACTGTGCAACTTGTATAGCAGCGAGTGCCACTGCGCTGGTACCCCCCTGAGTACTTCAAGAACAACTACTAAAGCTTCAAGGGAGATGTGTGGGCGTTTGGAATCATGCTGTGGGAAATGCAGACATTTGGTGAGTTAGTGGTTCAGGTAATGGTAGGTGTAATATGTGACACAAAATGGTCGGATGTATGAGGTAAGACTCAGATATGGAGGTTTATAATAATTAAAAATCAGATTTTTGGCTGGTCTGCCGCTGTATGTTGGAGATTCCTCTGTCCACTTGAAAGCCCTTAAACGGAAGTGTAATTTTTCTTTGCAGGTTTGACTCCTTCTTTTTCCCTTCATTGGTTGTTCAGTATTAACTGCTAAACATCTTTTATATAAAGTCACTCAAGTATCACAGAGTATCCCTGTCACTCCAACACAGTCAAGTATGGGTTTGAGTGAGTGGTTTAAGTTTCATTGAAGGGAAGCTGGGGGGAAGGGATTTAAAGAGTTGTTTCACTGAAATTTAAAAAAATTATTAACAAATCGACCCCCATTGTAGTCGAGGTAAAGGAATAATGTGTGTGGTGCTCAGTGTTTGAAAATATACAGTGGAAATAAAAAGCCCAAAACAGAAAGCCGTTATAGACTCCATTAACTTGTGGATTGAAAATTTCTTTCATCCCATCATGTTTAATTTAATTTCAGTGATCATATCTTTAAATTGACTGTTTTCAAGGTTAAAAGTTAAAATAAGCCAAAAATATCTGCATTTTTTTTTATGCACAAATCATTCTTTGCACTAATATTTTGAGAATAAGACTGTGTATCATAATGTGATATTCAAAAAGGTATGCTACGAATTGGCAATGTTTCCTTCACTGTCATAGTTTTAGACACAAAATATTAAACATTACAGCCCGGTGTATTATCCCTCTACAGGGTGCTGCGTATGAAGTAAAATTTAATTGCTCTTTCACCTTTTCTTCTGTAGCTACAGCTGATCAATCATTATTCATTAATTAAATAGTATTCCTAAAAAGTTTTCTCAAAATATCAGTCTCATTTTGTTAACTGATTCTGATTAATTCCTATCCCCACTTGTTTAATTATATCCAATAAAAAACTTTAGCCAGCCTCAATTTCTTAAGACATTTGAGTATTATGTATAATAGCTGGTCCTGAATTGTTCATAACTAGATGAATCCTTTGAAATTTCTAAACCCCACAGACTTCACATCATGAAATACTGTTGGCTGGAGCCATACGCTCTGAGACCCTCATTCACAGACATTGTCCACATGCTGGAGAACATTGTGGAAAATGATGCAGTGAGCAACAGCTGGCTAAACCAGGCTTTAAATGGTTAACATTATTAATTACTGATCTCTAAAGGTTTTGTTGTGGAAAATGATTTATAGAACACTCTGAACACAATTAAACACACCCAGACACTGATAGGATCAAAGTGAAATATATTATAAGTTACAATAATGGAGATAACAAACAGAACAGAAACTGTAAATTTACATTTTAAGAATGTATGAATAAATCTATTTATACAGTCTATGATTTTCTTTGAATTGCTATTATGATATATTTCAGTGTTGTTTCTGCAATTGACAAACTTTTTTTTTGTGAAAATTCCCCATTTGGTTAATGAAATTTTCTGTCCCCTTCCTTGCAGAATTATGTGGATGTTGGAAGCCCACAGCTTTTAGTGAAAAACGGGGCCAAATATCAAGAAGTTAAATGTCTACAAGTAGCCGGTGTCACCTTGGATGATTAAAAATCCCGTTGTGGTTGTTTCTCAGACTTCGATGATGTGCAGATGATGAAGGAAACTTCGCTGACACCGGCTTGATTACATAAAATAGGTTTATTACAAAGAAGACCAGCGTCGATCAGGTACCATGGTTTGCCTGGGAGACAACTTGGAGCCAGAATGATTCTCTCTCCGAATCACAGCTCAAAACTCATTTATATAGGTTTGTGTACAGGCTAATATTTATCAGGACTTATCTTAACATCTGGTTTTGTCAATTATATGACACCTCTCATAAAGCCAAAAAGGGTCATAAATTCCTTTGCTTATCAGACCTTGGAATCTCTTTTAACCTAAACATTCCAGAACTAGGGGAAAGGTAACCTTAGTCACTTATTAGACACTACACCGTCTAAATAAATTTACTGAGGTACCAGATCAAAATATACTGTGTATTTTAAATCAATACGCATCACTTTTTAATCTGCTTGGGGGCCGCCTTTCAAGTCCCCTCTCAAATATAGCAAATGTAAGAAAATCACACGAGTGGCCCATCAGACAGTAAAAATAAATGCAATTGTAATGCCACTTGCTTGTTGTTATTAACTTTGGTTTTCTTTATTTTTTTATCCGGCCATTTTTTTGCTACCTCCAATAGAACATGAATATGCATGTTCTGCTTTTTCACTGGACAGCAGCAAGAAAGCTCAATACATTACACGGTTTAAAAAATCTGTTAGCTTCTAAATACAAATAGTTAGAAATATAAATAAATACATTCCTTCATAGTTAAATCGTAAATTTTGTTTTATTTTCCATTTTTCCTCGTTTCCAATTTTCCTGAAAATATGTGAACCAAGGACATACTTGGCAGCACGATATGGATGTTATTTTAACAAGGTAATATCGGCAAAACAGACACTACAGTTAACGATTAAGTAAAAATTCATACATACCAACAAATAAATGAACAGCTAATACTAGAACAAATGGTGGCTTGTGATGCCATCACACCGAAGCTTTCACCACATCATATTTATATGAGAACTCTTTTATTCTGACAACTCCGACATTTACGGGGAGCACGAGAAGCAGCATGTTAAATGGTGCGCCCCGTTTGTCCCTCCCATTGTAGACTGGGAGAGGGTGTCGAGGAAAAGATGCGAGGACGGAGGAAGCGAGGAAGCGAGGAAGCGAGGAAACGCCTTTTAGAGAAACGGGGCGTCGCCTTCTCTGCGCGACGGCGGCTCAGTAGGGTCAGCTGTCATTCGGCCTTTGAGCCTCAAGCGGAACTTCTGCGGTGTTGGACGGAGTCCGAACCAGGGTCAGACCGAGAGGGAAAGTTACCCACAATCCATCGCGATGTGGGTGCGAATGAATAAGAAATGAATAAACGTGGCCTACCATGCTTATTTTTGAATACATGTTTTTGTAGTGTAATTTGATGACGTAGTAATGCGTCATGTTGCATTTTCTGTCCATCTGTGCTGTGGGGATCCTCAGTTTAATGTTGACATAATATCGTGGTCGGCAGCTCACATAAAGGAAACATTGCTGCACTCTGACCAGATCGTTTCTGGCGGCTATGTAAAACAGCACATCTGCACATGTGCATACGGTACCGGCATCAGAACCGTCCGGTACCGCTCAGAACTGGTCGAAAATACACTGTGAAATGAGCGACATGGTCACCAGTTTCAGCTTATTTCCATGGAAACACACAAGGCGTTTAATCCCGTGTCATCGCACATTTCATCCCCTCGCTTTCCGACACCCTCGCAGATTCGAGGTATCACGGTGAAGACGTGACTGTACGTATGACAGAAGTCCGCGAAGGGTCCCCGCAAGTCCAGAGGCTGCACATCTGGATTCGGCTGCAGGTGAGCGGGACGTGGCCAGTGTCTTCTCCTGGGTAGAATGAATGGTGCGTCCAGGAACGCCTCCCTCTGCGAGCCAATGGGATCCATCCTGGGAACACGCGTTTTTACGACATAGCACTGCTGAGAACTTGGTCCCAGTTTATTATCTGTCACCGCGAAACTTAGAGACAATGGCTATCCGTGTGTTAGAAATGATCTTTTTTGTCTATTTTGCCTCTCACATTCCTATTACACTGTTTATTGACTTACAAGCTCTGCTACCTGGACATATGTATCCCCAGCCGGTAAGAAGACCAAGTCTCATCACCAGTTAATTTATGGTTGAAGAGGTTTTTTCTAAATATGCCGATGGCAGAAAAAACAAATAGATTGTTCTGTGGATATAAAAACAATTAAACAATTCACGGTTTTGGATTTTTCTTTCCTCCAGCTGAAAGATCTTCTACTTTGGTACGCAGAAGAGTTCAAAGACCCTATGGTGCTGGATCCTCCAGAATGGTTCAAGTCCTTTATCGTCTGCGAGGCTTTGTTTCAAACGCCTTTCTTTCCCATTGCAGCTTATGCTTTCCTAAAAGGTTAGTTAATACAAACCCTTGGTTGCTTATTCAGAGTCTGCTGATGTTGCTGCCCTTAGAGGATGTTGTGCCTGACTGTGCTTATGACTGTTAAACACTGTGTGTTAAAGAGTCATAAGTATTGATGTGACACATTGATTAATTAGTTTTTATAATTTTATAGGACCAACTCTTGAATCCAGCAAATATTTTCCCAATATAATTTAATAACATATCCACATTAAGTAGCCTCTTGTTTCACTCAGTTTCACTTACCTACCTTCATGGTGTCTTTCAAAAATTTGTAGCTCACTGATTATGAAGAAAATGTTTTTCATTGGCAGTGTCTTGTTTCACCACAGTTAGACCTATGGACATATAGATTGTGTACTAACATATATTTTTACCATGACCATTAAGTGATTCATTTGGGCTAAACATATTTACATTTATGATTTTGCTATAATTTTTACTTAAGCTCAAATATCAGCTTCATTGGTGGATAATGAATTGAAATTGTTTGTGGTAAATAAAACTTTGTATCCACATTAATGAAAAATTACATTACAAACACCAACAGCAACATCCCTCTCAACAAACATTACCCATCTTATTCTGGATAAAGGATTTAGTTGTTATTAGATGGTTTTTATTCTGCCAAAAACATTATGTGTTCTGCAGTCTGAAGCATCTCTTGATTTTGCAATGTGTCCCTTGTCAGGTGACAGTAAGTGGATCAGGACTCCGGCCATCATCTATTCCACACATGTGGCCACCACACTGGTCCCGATCCTAGCCCACATACTTTTCTATCAATTCCCTGTGAAACCCCACCCTGGACCCCAGACTCCGCAGGAGCGCTGGCTCCTAGTCTCAGTATATGCTCCATACCTGCTGATACCCGTGGTGATACTCCTCACCATGCTGCTGTCCTCCACGTACAACTCCACCTCCAAATCTGGACATATATCCGCTAAGACCAAGAAGAACTGACACATTACCAGACTACACTTGTTTCATTTAATTTGATTTTCGAAGATATTTTCTACATATCTGAATTCATCTTTTTTATGTGATTTACATATATCTGAGAAGCTGTGTGAGTCGTATGGTCCATTACAGAGATGTGTAATGGACATATTAGTAAAAACAGAAAGGGTTAAATTTTCATGGGAATTGATTGATTTAAAATTCATCTGTCAGCAATACTGCACATTACTTTTGTATGGGTCTAGATCTGTTTCCAGTAATACTATGCTGTAGGTGATGATTGATAATATTATATGGCCTCTTTAAGAATGTATTATAGTTCTTTTTACCAGCAGATATGTCTACACAGGTGTTACTACTAACATTAGCACTGACTCTGTTCTATTCGTGTATGCAGTCTGAAGCAGCTCAGTGAAATTCAACCTGTGCACCAGTGCTTTCGCCATTGTAACATCAAAATGTCTTCTGTGAAGAGGGTCTATTGATTACAGGTTAACATACTGTGTGATAGGTCTCTGAAGTGTATTCCTCTCTGTTCATCCATGGCTATGTCAACTATATATTTACCAGCACCATCAATAATCTGCTAATAGTAGTGGAACTGGTATATATCAGAGTTGACTCATCTTGTAGAAAGCAGGGGACAACTTTTGGGTTGATGTTCTGACAGCAACCTGATCTTATTGACCTCAGAAAACAACATACATCCCATTTGTATTAGCGGTGTTCTTTGACATACACTCATTACTAAGGACCTAAAATGGTCTATTAACAAATTCATACATCCTTAGTTAAGACATCACAGCAGCATCTACATTTCTAGGGGGAAAAATCTTTAGAAACTGCACTGCAAAGCATTGTTTTGATTTTCGAATGCTCCTGATAGGGGTCACCACAGCAAATCACCACCAGGATGTGTGGTTTTTCATAGTTTTTTTCACTGGATGCCCTGTATTCAGTGTGCTAAAAGACTTAGAGACACGACTGCAGATGTGCCACCAACATCACAACAACAGTATACAGTACAATACACTGAGTTCTGATCAGTTAATGGTACGTGATTAAACTCTAATACAATCCAGTGCAATAGTTCTGCAATCAATCCTGTCTTTGTAAAATTTATGATCAAAAAATTAAAAAAAATAGATTTAATATTTTCATTGTGGAAAGTCCAACTAACATGGTTGCATTTCCATAAAAGCTTAACAGGCACACAATTAACTGGGTGCAACTGATCTAACAAGCTAATGAATGTTGAGAGGGGCGGTTTGTGTCATCGCCAGAGTCTGTGGTCATCAGTTCATTTTCTCACTCGCTCTAATCAATATATTAGTGTCTTGTCTCCATATGCATTCACAATATTATAAAACTCAAATATACATTTTTCAAAGCTGAAAAAAGTTTGGCATGAGTCAATTTTATAGTCCATTGTTTTAAATAATTACAAAAACACAACACCAAACTATGTATTATGAATGCATGAATAATGATTCCCAATGTACTTATAAGGCTGCGAACTAATAGATCAGCTAATAGATTTGAAGTGATTTAAAACCATATACATATCTGTAAATATGGATTAAAATCCTGCAACAGGTCACATTTCATTCTTTTAAGGTGTATGGGAACAAGATACTGTCAAACAATGCTAGCTGAGAGTTCCTCTTGATTCCCAGGAGGATATCAGGGACTGTTGTCAGTGCCTAATTTATTTACAGGATTAAAGGACTTAAACCCAGGACCCAAAGGTACTGAGGATCCTAGCCCTGGTATAGAAGAGAGACAGAGCAAAGGATTTTTCTGGCTGATCATCTGACCTTGTCTTGGGCAGCACACAGCTGCTACCAAGGGGAAAACTACTTAAACAACTGTGGGTGGTGTAGTAGGACTTCAAGTTCCAGTTTAACAGTTGAAGAAACTAAAAAGAATCTAGGTCAATCTAGACTGTTAATATTTAAATGACTAAGACTCAGAAAGAGAAAATTTTGTCTCTGTGCTGAAAAGGGAGGTTTGTGTTTTGTGCTTTACCCAGCTGTGAGAGAAATTTGGTTTTACATAAAGGAACATAAAGACAGAGTTGTAGATAAAACTTGCAGTACTACATGAGTGTGCTGATATAAGTGAACTGACATCATGTTGTAGAACTTAGTATTTAAACATATTCAATTGCTCTCATTGCCACCTAAACTTGCATTGGGCTGTTAGGATTCTGCAGTCTCCCTCCTCACATCCGAATGTGTCATGGGTTTTTTTTTACCCTGCCCTCTGTTTGTCATGCTCATCTATCCCTTTGTTTGAGCCTGTCTTCCTCAGGACGAGGCTGGCTGGCCTCCACTGGTTTTGCCACCTCACCTGTACACCTGCCACATATTTCTTCATCAACTATGCCAATTAGACCTCATCTACTCACAATACAAAAGACATAGCCAGACCACCACTATTTGTCAAATTGTCCAATTACCCTGAAGATTTTGACTAGGATTGTACACTTGTTAGTCTGTTTTTCCATCTGCCACAGATTCATCTGCCTGTAGTTAGCCCCCAGCCTTGACCCTGAAAGTGTGTGTGTATCCACTCTAACTGTAGGATTCCCTTTTCTGAATACTTTGTTTTTCTTGCTGTTGGCCAAAAAGGGTGACCTCTTTGCTGTCCATCAGTGAAGCCTAGAGACTCTAATAAATCTACCTGCCCTGCTCCGAGCCCTGTACTAGTGAATTACCTGAAAACCGAAATTATTCAAATCATTTTTATCCCCTATCACCCTGTCCTTGTCTCTGAGCTTCAGCATTGGGGGCACATCTGTCCTGGTAAATTACAACAGAACAGTTCATCCAAAAATAGACCCAATGAACTCAGAGCCATAAATCACCAACCTATGACATGCACTCTCTCCACAGGGGAACCTGCTGGGAGAATATAAAACAAGGGCTCTTATTGCTGGCCAAAGAGAACCAGGCTCTGTTGAAAGAGGTGACACAATTTACCTCACATATGTGCAATTAACCAATCTCTTCACTTCTTCTACCTCTCCAGCTATGCCACCTGCTCAGCCCCCGCAGGAGGCAGCCGCTCAGATTCCTGCAGCCACATCCCTGCCTGGGAAGGAATCACACGCCACAGATCCTGCACCCTTCATTCATGACCTCAGCCAATGCCATGGCTTTTTACTTCAGTGTTGTCTTTTGTCTTAGTCTTTTGTCAGAGACCATTAACCTTTGCCACCGACATCATGAAGATAAGGTATGTGTCTGACTATTATGGGGCAGAGCACTAGCTTTGGCAGAGGCCTATCAGTCAGCAAACCCTCCTGGACAATGAATCATTTTAGGAGTTTGAAAAGGTTATTAAATCTGTTTTTGATCATCCAGATTGCTCTGGGGACGCCTCAAACAGGCTGCTAAATCTTAGACAATGAGGTAGGTATGTAGCAAACTTCTACATGGACTTCTTGACATTAGCAGCAGACTCCTGCTCTAAGGAGGTAGCACACCATGGGGTGCTTTTGAGGAGTCCTAATTAACGATTGAAAGACGAGCTTGCAATCCATGACTTCCCTGCCAGTTTAAAGTCTCAGGTTTCTCCTGCCATCAGGTTGGACGACAGGATGAAGGTGAGACATTGGGAATGTGCCATGACCATCTCACCGGCAGCCCCTCGTCCGTTTTCAATCCGTAATGCCCTCTCCCAGCAGCTCAAAAGACCCTCTAATCCCCGACCTTGCCATTTCTCCAATCCCCAATGAGCCCATGCAGCTGGGCTGGATGATGGTCTTGGTGAAGGAAAGGCAGAGGAGAATCCACCAGTGACTGCCTTTACTGTGGCCAGGCTGGTCACCGTATCGCCAGTTGTCCAGTTTTCAGAAAAGGGGAAGCTCATCAGTAGCAGTGGGGGTACTGCTCAGTGACACTTCGTTCCATTGCCCACACACTTCTAGATTTTCTGTTTCAGCCACTCTGTTATCAGACTTAGTCTCTTCCACTGCAAGCATTATTTGACTCCAGGACCGATGATAATTTTATTGATCACCAGCTAGCTATTTGGTACAAGGTTCCATTAGAACCACTTGAAAGCCCGCAAACTGCAAAAGGTCTGAATGAGAGTTTCCTAGCCTCCATCACTCATCAGAAATCCCCAATTACACAGATTTTGTCTGGCAATCTCAAAGGATTCGGCTCTGTGTAATTTCAACACCCCTCTCATCCCTGGTCACCCATGGTTGAAGCCTATATAGATTGGTCTTTGGGTAATATTGTTGTCTGGAGCTCACATTGCTTATCCACTTGTATGCAGTCTGCTCTTTTCCATGCCAGTGACTCACCCTCCCAGAAAACAGCTAAACCTCCCGATTTTTCATCCTCACCTGCTGTCTATCATGACTTCGAATAAGTATTAAGCAAGGACTTGGTGGTTTCTCTACCTCCACATAGACCTTATGATTGTGTCATTGACCTCCTCCCAGGGGTACCACTTCCCACCAGTCATCTCTACAACCTATCACGTCTGGAAAGAGGCAATGGAGACCTACATCTGTGAGTCATTCACACCATGTATTATTTGACCTTCCTCCTCACCTATAGGGGTAGGCTTACATCCACCTCCATCCTGTAACTGTGGTCTGAGGAAGCCGAAGTAGCATTCTGCAGGCTGAAAGACCACTTCCACCCCAGTCCTGATTTATCCTGACCCGTCACAGCCATTTTTCATGGAGGTCGACACGGGAGTTAGAGTCAGAGCCGTGCTCTCACATTTAGATCCAGATAAGCAGCTCCACCCCTGTGAATTCTATTCAAAGAAACTCATCCAAGCAGAACACGAATACGATGTGGGAGACGGGGAGCTCCTGGCTGTTAAACTGGCATTGGAGGAGTGGAGGCACTGGCTGAAAGGAGTGGAACAGCTGTTTGTGGTCTGGACCAAACACAAGAATCTGGCTTACATTCAGTCAACTAAGAGGTTGATTTACCGAGAAGCCAGTTGGTTGCTGTTTTTTCAGCAGATTCCAGTTCTCCTTCATATATGGTCTTGGCTCTTGGAACATCAAGCTGGATGCATTATCCTGCCAGCATTGTCAAGAGACTCCTTGTTCCCCTGACACCATCCTGCCAGCCTCCTATGTGGTGGCCACTCTCACATGGAAGGTGGAGTCCATATTCCATGAAGCCCAGAGCCAGCAGCCTGATCCCAGTGGTGGACCACGAAATCGTTTGTTGGTTCCTGACTCATTTAAAGCCTGAGTATTGGACTGAGTCCACACATCCTGTTTCGCCTGCCATGCCGGAGTAACCCGAACACTGAACCTCATCAAGCAGCATTTCTGGTGGCCTAAGATGGACCATGACACCTGAGAATAGGTCGCCGCTTGTCAGATCTGTGCCCATGGCGAGATGCAGTATCAGAACCCCACTGGCCTGCTGCAACCTCTTTCAGTTCCTGGGCAACCCTGGTCCCATATTGCCTTGGACTTACAGGTTTGCCTCTGTCCCAAGGTAACATGGTCATACATACCATTGAAGACAGGTTCTCCAAATCCGTTCAATTTGTGGTTTGGCCTAAATTTCTCTCTGCCAAAGAAACTGCCAATCTGCTAGTACTACATGTGCTCCATTTGCATTAAATATCAGTTGACATTGTCTCCGACAGGGGTCCTTGGTTCACATCCCAGGTTGGGAGCTTGGCAAAGCTTTGGGGGCTCCTGTGAGTCTGTCATCAGGCTTCCACCCTCAGACCAATGGACAGAATGAGTGACTTAACAAAAATCTGGAGTCGGCTCTCTGGTGTGTCACTGCTGCTAACCCTGCATCATGGTCTGGATATTTGCCTTGGCTGGAATATGCCCACAGTTCCCTCACAAGTTCTGCCACAGGACTCTCACGCTTTGAGGCATTGTTGGGGTATTTTTTCTGTACTATTTCCTGCCTGGGAGGGAGAGACTACAGTTCCATCCATCCATCCAGCTTAATCTCCATCGATGCAGGAGAATATGGAAACAGACCCAGGCCCCTCTGTTGAACTTCAGAAGAAAGAGCACCTAGCTGACCTTCACAGCAGGCCACCTCTCAACTGCTTACCAGGTCAGATTGTTTCTTTGTCGTCCAAGCATATTCCTTTAAGACTGACTGACTGTAAGAAGAGCTTGCCTCATTTCCTTGGGCCTTTAAAGATTGCCAGCATTTTCAATCTGTCTGTAGTGAGGTTAAGCCTCCTGAACGAAAATGAGGATTCACCCTGTTTTCCATGTCTCCCAGATAAAGCCTGTATCCACTAGCCCATGATAAGAAAGGGGGGACTTGTCTGCTGTCCATCAGTGAAGCCTAGAGACTGTTAAATTTGCCTCCCTGGCTCTGAGCCCTGTACTAATGAACTACCTGAAAACCAAAATTATCAAAATCATTGATATCCCCTATTACCCAGTCTTTGTCTCTGAGCTTCAGCATTTGGGTCCCATCTGTCCTGGTAAATTAAAATATGTGCATAGTTATGTAGCTGTATTTCCATTTTCAAATATGCACCTATATAAAATGATTTTACAGGCAGTACTGCTAATGTTGAGGGGTTAAGGGTCTGCTGGATGGGTTTGTACCTAGGCATGTCAAATTCTATCTACAATTTATGCACCATCTCAATGGAAACATTTCCTTGTAGAGGGAGAAAAGATATGTAGGAATAATAAGTGAGATGTTGTTTCTTGAAAGTTATGCCATTTATGAAGATTCTCTGAGAAACACCCTCTTCCATAATTTTGTCAATGTCTGCTATATGTAAACATTTCTTGGAGGGCAGACCCTTAGGTGTATACTACATACCCGCGATGTCCCCAGTTCCAGCCAGGGACATTCGTTGTATGTCATACCCCCCTCTCTCTCCCCACATTTCCCTTTTTGCCTCTCTAACACCTTTCTGATTAGGTTAAAATTTAAAAAATCAAAATCAACTCTAATTTTATTCACAAAAAATACAAACATGTGGGAACCTATCCTCATTACAGCAGCTTTAGAAAAAGTTTCCTAAAAATGAAAAATGCACAAAAAAAGCCATATTTTGAGAATGAGAAGCATCAGTAGGAATTATATAACTATAGCAGTGTTTTTTTGAAAGAGAAACAATACTTTTTTGTTTTTTTTTTAATAGTATTTCAGAGACACTTGCCAATTATGTAAAGGTTCAGGAAGATTGAAAGATATTCCAAATTTTAAAAATGTGAACAGTGCAAGATAGCCAGTATTATGTGTGTCGTGTCAGACTTGAAACCTCTGAGACAACCTTTGAAAATGTTCAGTTCTTTTAGTTTTGTGAGGCCAGTCCTTTTACCAGGCTGACATCTGTCAAGTGTGTATGGGATGTTTGTGGGTGTTTTGGTTACGTGATTCACAGTTAAGATTTCATCACAGATGTTCGGGGACAATACTTTATTTCTAGTTATGTTTTCAGCCACCAGAGGGTGACAAATCTAAACTGAGGGTATACACTGTACAGTAGTCAATAAACTTCTTTACTGTTATGATTTTCATACTCTATATATGGTAATGTTTCAGCATTTAACCACAGCCTGAGTGGTGTGCTTACACTTCATAAATGTAATGACGTATAATCAAATATTAATGTTGACAGTAGTTTCATTCTGGTTCTCTTTGTTGCAAAAGATTATATATATATATATATATATATATATATATATATATATATATATATATATATATATATATATATACTAATCAAGAATATACAACTCCCGTGTCCTTAGATACTTTTATGTACTATGTAACCACAGACACCCCACATTCATTTAGATCATTTTGAATAATTTAAACTGCAGCCAAAATAAAACTGTTCCTCTGTTTTCGGACCGCAGGAACTACAAGTGGGGATCCCACCACCCCAGGAAAACACTGCGAACAAATCAAATATCTTTGACCGTCCTAAAAATGCATCGCAGTGTTACATAAACGCTCTGGTTAGTTCATACAGCCCACTTAAAAACAGCAGTGTCTAAGCTATCCTCAAAGCCCGAGTAGACGGACTAACCCTTGCAGCGGAGGGACAGGCCTCCGCGGAAGGATAGCGTATAAAGCTGAAACACAGCGCTGAGGCTCAGTGTTTTTCTGTCGGGAGACGGGACGGAGCGTCCGCTGCTCGCTGGGATATAAAACAGCTGCACGGCGATTTTAAACCGCACACTTACTTATATTAGCAGGTTAACGTGCCATAATTTGACGTGGAAGTAAAAGCAACTGAAGGCGACAGTTACTCCCAGTACCAGCGTCAGCTATTATATCAGTCTTGACGAAGGAAACAACGAATTGTTCTCTGATGTCAGACGGCTAAATTAATGCTCCGTGGGCAAACGTCAGTGCTTTTCGTGATGAGAAAGATGTGTCTTGCGGACTCGGACGTCTTGTCGAAGAAGACCAATAAGGACTAACGTCTTCAGATAAACAGCAGTTCTTTGTTGACGTTTTTGTTGCATCCTTAAGATTAGTGTCAGAATTACCCGTGTAGTAGCTCGCTAATGTTTTTTAGGTTTATAGCTTGCTACCTTGTGTATTTTAGATAGAATCAGATTAAATTTTTTAGTATCACCAAACCGGGTAACGTCATTGGCTTATTATTGTTAGCATGTTAGCAAAGACTTGCAATGGGCAGCAGCTATGACGCTAGGTGTTGCCACAGGGTTATGTCACTGTCAGGCTAACAGATAGCTCGGTGTCTGCAGCTGCTTCAGTGTTTGCTTGGTCATGTCCAGCAGGCTTGGCATCATGTAGCCCGTCCCTCTGAACACGTTAGGTGACTGAGGGCACAGAGTGTGTTAGTGAGCCTCCCTGGAGAGTAATGCAAAGCTGAATTGCAGCTATCCGTAGAGGTCAAAGACTGACAGCTGGCACTGGTTCTGTTTAGCTCAGAATTGTTGCTAGCCATGCTCAAAGCCGGCTGGTCTCTGTGATATCACAAACCTTAGAGGACATATGAATGCATTATGCCCTGACTCATATTGATGCAATAAGGCATATCAGAGCAGCTTGTCATGAGTTAAACTTGCAGTTCAGCAAGCAACATCAACAGAATTGAGTGGATAATTTGCTCCAGGATTGTATTCTGAAGAGGAGAGCAATATTGAAGGCTTTCCACCAGTGTCCAACATCAGCTTGACCATCAGTCCACCACAATGGAGACAGTGGGAGATTTTGAGTACAGCAGAAAAGACCTGGTTGGTCATGGAGCCTTTGCTGTGGTGTTCAAAGGAAGACACAGGAAGGTAAATAAATAGCT
>CM029116.1:27065299-27090299 GCA_016859345.1 Istiophorus platypterus
CATCAGTATAATAGGGGGAAAAATGTGATCTAGCTTACTTTGACTTTAGCTTCATTACTGGTGCTGGGCTTGATTATTTCTGAAATTGATGAGCTCCTGGAATTTTTAATGCACAACAGTCTTTTGAGTTTAATCAGAATGGTGAGAAAAGACAAATATCCAGTGATCAGCAGTTCTGAGGATGGAAAAGTCTTTTTGATGGGCTAGAGCAGCAAAAGAACATTTAAAGTTCCACTCCTGACAGAGCCAAAATGAGAAATCTGAGGCTACAGTTGGCAAAGACTCACCAGAACTGGACAGTTGAAGACTGGGAAAACATAGCCTTGTCTGATGAATCTGGATTTCTGTTGAGGCACACATGATAGTCAGAATTTCGTGTCAACAGCAGGAATTTATGGGCCTAGTCTGCCTCATGTCAACAGTCCAGGCTGATGTCTGTGTAATGGTGTGGAGAATGTTTTCTTAAGACACTTTGGGCACCTTAGTACCAATCAGGCATCATTTGGTTGCCACAGCCAATCAGAATATTGATGCTGACCATGTTGTGTACTTCAGTGACCTTCAAAGTCACCAGATCTGAATCTAATAGAATATCTTTGTAACTGTGGTGTAACAGGAGATTGGCATGAATGTACAAACTGTGCAACTCAGTTGCCTATATATAATGGCCAAACTGAAGCCTGTTGAAAGTATGAAGTATGACTTATTGGATAAGAGGGCATTGTGATGAATCTGAAAGGCCATACTGTATTTACACTGTCACGTATACAGTACACTGGTTGATGCCCATCTAAGGGACCCATATTCACATGTTAAATGAGCCCACAAACAGCTTGAATCCACTTTGTCATGTGATTTTTAGCTCAGCACCTAGCAGAGTCCCATATCACATATTGCTGGCTTGTACTTGACTTTCAGAGCGTGCTGCATTTTGAAAATGAGTTTTGAAAATTAACACACACTGCTAAAGGCAGAATATTAGGCTGTTTATTTTTCAAAGCTTACTTTCTCAAGCATTTATCACTGGTCCTGATTTTTATATTGTTTTTATACTGTTTTTATACTGTGATGTTTACTGTGATGTTTTGTCGGGATGGGATGGATCCCATCTCCACATGAGATGGATTACTTATTCCTGACTGATAGTGGATGTTGTGAGAGGTTCTGATTGCATTTATGTGGTGGTTTGCAGCTACACAGCTTAAACAGATTTTTGTATCTATACTACTTTTGTAGCAACAGGAACTATTTGAATAGCTGCAGCCAGCAGTAAATGATTGGATTTACGTTGATTTGTTAATTCTCACCTTGTCAACATACAAAAAAGATACCTTCCAAGTGTTGTGAAAAATCAGAATTGTTAGTGTAGTGTCATTGCTCAAGCAACGGCATGACAATGAAACTACACGAGTTAGTGTTGGGTAAATGTTATTGCCAAGGCATTGAAATCAATACTAACAACTGGGTCAACTGAACAAAAATTAAATATTGCAGAATCCAAATCTCCCCTCTTTTTCTTTCCCTTGTCCTATGTTTAAGCATGGTCCCCTGTTGCTGATTGGCTGGAATAGTGTTGTGTGGCTTGGTCTGTGCCACTTTCTTTGTTTTCCATTTTACGGAGCCAGGGCTGGTTTCGACCACCAGACACACACAACAACAGCTAGAGAACCATCAGCATATTTTGCTGAATTTTCAAAAATATTATTGGAATAGAATCACTGATTATATCTTTAATTATATTATATTATATTATATTATATTATATTATATTATATTATATTATATTATATTATATTATTTATGTATTTTAGTTAATATTGTATTTATTAGCTTGAGTATTTGCCCCAGGTATGATGCTTTAAATGCTTTAGGAGATGACGTTTATATCCTCAAAATGTCTATCAGGGGACACGTTACCCAGAAGGGAAATGTAGAAATCTATAGTGGACTAAGCCACTGTGTTTGACTTGTCACCCAACCTTAAACCATGGAAAACCATAGTCTTAGATCCAGACACTGAGACACTGTTGTGTTTGATGAATTCTCAGCAAAGCCTACTTTGTCCGTTGTGTGGTTTGAGTTAGTTTCCTCCTTCACTCTCTATCTGTTTGTTTTCTTTCACTTATGTTTCTCTTGTCTGTATCATACACCAAGCTGGTCTGACACAGGTTTAGGCATAGTGTCTCTTTTTCATATCAGCTGGCTTTTCTTTTTGCCTCCCCTGCACAATTAATCTATTTGTTTGTAGTCATTGTAATGGTGGGCATTTCCTGTTGTGATGTCTATCAGTATCCATTTTTTAACAAAGACCAACTTGTACCTGCCACTTTTTTCAGTGTTTCCATTCCTTATTTACTTTGTATATTTAACTCGCTTTTTCCATTTTCTTGTTTTCCCTTGTTGCCCTTTATCAAAACTTCTTTCTGCATCCTCAGTTGACTTCATCTTAGCCTCGTTAGCTGTTGTTGTTGTGGTTTGAACCATATGCTACATGACAGTAAAAATTGTAACCCGAACTGGTTGATACAACCATCTAGTCATGTCTAGCCCCTAGTTTTGATTAGAAAAAGCCGAGGTGTGCACATGTTTCTGACATTTCAAGACTTGATGGCCTTTTTATAGAAATTCTTTTGTAGACACTGTTAAATGTGTCTATTGAAGCATTTCCAACATTTGCCCAGGCATGTACCACTTAGTACAGTTAAATAATTGAACACAGGTGAGTATCTATGTTGAAAAAAATCTGTTCGAGCATTCTCTGCAAGTTTCAGCTACATAGGTTAAAATATTTTTTAAAGAGCTCATGGATAAAAGAGTAGAACTGATAACTGCAAAGCAGCTAAAATTTAGCCCCTGCTTTACTTTAAGTCTGCAGTTTTTGCCTTTGCCAACAAGAAATGGGTTATCTATATAGGGTCTGATAATAATGACCTATCTCAACAACTGTTACTTGGATTGCCATGAAATTCTCTGCAAAGGTTAACGGTTCACACAGGATTAATACTAGTGACTTTTTTTCTCCAGATTTTTCCTCGAGCTTTGACATGAGGTTTATCATTTGTAGTTTGGAGGGAAATTCTGGTTTGCTTGATCGCCATGAAATTTGGTAGAGATATTCATGTTTCCCACCGGATGTATTGTAATGACTGGTTACCTTTCATCTACCACCATGAATATGTCAAAATTTTAATTTGTCAAAAACCTTGCTTTTTCTAGTTTTTCCTTATGATCAAGTACCTTCAAATCTAATGACATTCCCTTCTGCCTCAACTGTACTGTGCATTCAGTACTAGTTAGCAAATGTGAGGATGATAACATGCTGCACTGAGATGATGAACATGGTAAATATTATACTCTTTAAATATGAGCATGTTAGTCTTGTCATTTTGCACATTTTAGCATGCTGATGTTAGCATTTCCCTTATAGTAACATTGTCCTCACACACCTTCACAGAGCTGCTAGCGTGGCTCTAGTGTCAGTTGTAGCTAACAGGATGCTAGTAGGGATTTCACAGATGGCAGTACACAAGACCAGAAGTTCAACCCCAATAAACACTGAATTTTCACTGTAGGATTATTACAATAAATTTTAAAACACTTTCAAGATATGACAAAGATATTTAAGTAATATCAAGTAGATTTTCATGTTGTAATGCTTTTCCTTGTTGAACAGCTGTTCCAGGGGTCAGCATTTAGATTTAGTCATTGACTTAGCACCATATACACTAGGCTGCATTGTGATGGTGTGAATACTGAATAAACACAGATTAGAACTGCTTATGTATGTTTGAGTTGTTTGACATATTACGTTAACACCCCACTGCACTACCTCAGCACTTTGTTTTCTTTGCTTAATACATAAAAAAAATAATCACATTTCTTTCTCAGGATTTCTTACCTCTGTAGATTTTCAGTGCATGCAGGATCTATGATTTCAATGTCCATCTCTTGAATAGGATAAAAATAATATATTAAGATAATTCAATAATCATCAGCTGCTTCAATGGGGAAAAAGTACCAGCTTCTTGTGGCCCCCTGGTCCTCCTTCATGGAGCTGTGATGTTAAACAAGATGTAGCAATGTGAGGTAGGGTTTAATTGTAATGTGTCCTGTGTCAGAGCTTTAAGTCTCACTCGCTCTCCTTTCTCACTCGAGTTGCATTGTACAGTGTCTCTATTTGGATAATTGTGAACTGGCAGCAGAGGTAACAGGAGGGGTATTTGTTTTGACTTATGCATTCAATCTGATATGGCCAGAAATTAAAATTCTCTACTGTCAAATGCAGCAAAAAATGTCCCTTCATTATGCGTCACCTCATATGTGCTAGTAATAATTCCACTATATGTAAGTATAAATATTCAGTATTTGTAGTTGGTTGGGTCTTAAACCTGAATGTGAACTTGTAGCTGATGTAGTATCCACAAGGATTACTTATTTGCTCTGTTATTGATACAAACAGGACTATGAAGACATCGGTGGAGATTACAGTTGGTGTAAAAGGTAAATGGAAAAAGAGGGCGGTTCAGGTTTGTTTACGAAGTGGTTTGGTCTTCATAAAGACTGGTCCTGCGGAACATTGTGTTCTCGTCTGGAGAGGGGCCTCTGGCAGTGTGTGTGTGTGTGTGTGTGTGTGTGTGTGTGTGTGTGTGTGTGTGTGTGTGTGTGTGTGTGTGTGTGTGTGTGTGTGTGTGTGTGTGTGTGTGTGTGTGTGTGTGTGTGTGTGTATCCTAATTACACAAGGTATTGATGCAGGACTGACATGAAGCGGGCTGAAATGAAAAAGAGGGGCAGCACATGTTCTTGGATTTTTTTCAGGGGGGATTTTTGGAGCTCATTGAGTTTTCCTAGAAAACCTGCAGTATGAACCTCCCTGGCCTCTGTCCACATTCCTTTACAGAGCTCTGCTTTCCAGATATTTGACTGGCTGGAACAAAGGATCAGAGGAAAACACTCATTGCTCACTGAGGCACTGGCGCACACACATAGTCATCTGGATGGAACATAGACTTAGTGTGATCAGCACGTATGTTCGCATGAGCAAACAGCCTCACATGATTTTCAGTACAATGTGTCTCTTGCACATGAGATAGTATCTGGAGGACCTTAATACAATTATGAGCCTTATAATACAGATGATGTTATGAAATTATAATTTCTGTATTTCACTTTCTTGGCCCTTTATATGGAAGTGCTTCATTGCTGTGGCTCATTACATGGCCTGAGTTTTTGGAGGAACATGCACTTTTATGGGGTGTTCTACTGAATTCCAAGCATGACTGAATAAGTACAGTATTTTTGTATGTGTTATGAATGTGGCCATATTAGCATATCTTTGTAATACCAATTTGCAAAATTGCAAAATAATCAACATCCTACCTTCTTTTCTCCAGATTCAGTCATACTGAAAATCAACAAGCAATCCTGGCATTTTGTCCTGAGCACATAATGAATGTTTTCTTGTTGCTGTCACTGACACAGTCGTCAGTCATTGCATGCTGCTTTTATGTCAAAGTGCATACTCTAGTTTACTCAGAATACGCCGGATTATGCTTGTCGCTTGCGTGACAAAAGCATGTCAGTGCTCCACAAATGCTTAACCTCCCCCCTCCCCAGTAAACTCTCTCGCAGTTGCACACACGCATGCAAACACATGCACAGACATGCTCACATATGCACACTGATTCCCTCACTCACACAATGTCCTCTGCTCCCCCACCCTCTCTAGTTTGACCATATCCCATCCCCCCATATTGTTACATAACCTTGCACTCTTGGAGCTGGAGTGTGACGCAATAGCTGAATGACTAACCAGACACAGTGTTATTTTGGCTCACATTGACTCTTGGCAGTCCTGAGTGTTTTTGTATTTGCTTTTGTGCCACCTATTTTTCAGTGCCTGTGTATTGTGTTGTCAGTTTTCATATCTCAGGATAATGAAATCCTCTCACCCTTCCATTCAGCCTTTGGATTTGTTTTTTGCAAAACAGCTTCTTAACATTATGAGAGTGAAAACATTATGATTAGAGAGGAGTTATTTTTATCATAGTTGCTTTGGAATATTTCTTTTTGGAGCCCAGCCCACATCTGGCAGCAAGACATCAAAGTCTAAAATCCAACTTTTTTTATTTCAGATTTCGGCTGATGTTAGACGGTACCCTGTAGAAAACATTTGTTCATGTAAACAGATCAGTTGTCACTTTCATCACTTTTTCCTCTAAGGCCTCACAAGGAAAGGCCATCTTATGTGCCTCTTTTACTATCAACCTCTTGAATTTCCTCTTGCTTTTCAGCAGTTAGGCACCAAACCAAACTGAGGTGACAACAGCTACCAGAGACAACATGTGAAAGTGCCAAAACACTCACACACACACACACACACACACACACACACACACACACACACACACACTGAATAAAATGTGTTTCTCCAGGCTACAGATTTTTTTTAGAATTACCGTCAGTCTCTGCTTTTGTTGAGAGAATTTTTTCTTTAACACTTTCTGATTGTGTTAAAATGTTATGTTAAAATGTCCCTCCATGATGATGGCCAGGCATTTATAAGCATTTATTTCCGTGTGTGCTTGTCATGAGACAGTGATGTATCATTTTTTTTCTCACTACCGTGGCCACATAGTGACTCCTACCCTCAAAAATTGACTACCGTCCCCCTTCTTTTATTTTGTAGAATACATCCTCATTATGTAATCCCTCCCTGACACCCAACATACACACAAAAACTAACACACAGTTAGGATGGATACTGGTGGCCAGTTCCCCACCACCAGCTACCCTAGTTGGTGAAAAGAATGTATAGGATTAGAAAAAACTGAGCTACCAAACAAATTCATGAGCCTAGGCTCACGCATCAGTTGCCTTTCTCTTATTATGTTTGGCTAATAGGTGCAGAAGTAAGTCCTCTTGGGCAGTGATTCATACCTGTCCATTCCATGTAGATGCAGATAACTTGGTAAGATTTTATAAGTATGGTAGACCAAAGCAGTGTTTTGATTTTTGGCAGACTTCAATCCCAAAACTCGTGATTGAGGATTTTAACTTTTATCACTCTACAAAGTGTAGCAAGCTATAACTTCATAGTTGTGGTTAATACCAATACTAGGTTTGATACCTTAATATTAAATACTACTAGATTAGTGTTATTTGCAGGGGCCTGATCATTTACTAAATGTTAATTGATTCTTGGAGGGAAAAATTCCATATGTTGCTTATCCAATTGCTGAACAGGAGCTGCAGGTTTCTTTGTTTAAAAAAATGACCCTACATTAAAGTATATTCAATTGGCAGCTATTTTTGTACAAAAGCTAATAGATTTACAACTCATTTGAACTGCATGAACTTTAAACTGTTAATATGTCTGTTACCTGCTTTTTGAGCAAAAAGGAACCAATGCCTAAATTAAGTTCTTTTGCAATATTTCCTGGTCTCAAAAATTCTGTGTCTGGTAGTACCTTTTGATAATATAGAAATTATTGGGGTAGAGTTGGCAGTGCTGAGTGATGCTTATTGGTCAAACACAACCCTTTTTTGTGTTACTTGCATACATTGTGAAATATGCAGTGTTTGGGTTTTTTTCTGCTTACACAGGATCTGTTAAGATGGTAGTCAATACTCAAAGTCAGCTCATGATGACATGGGCAAGCTACTGCTAGCTAGACACCAAGCCTGTCATATCAGATATTTTGGTTAGAGTAAGGGCTAAAAAATTATGGTTAGGGGTAAGGATTAGGTGTCAGAGTTGAAACTCAATACTCATTTCAACCATGGGTAGAACAAATCATATTGTGACCTTTTGCTTACTAAAGTTAACATGAGTTAACATGTTATCACCCTGGACCATGGTTACAACGATAGCTCTTTTCTTAAGGATGATCCTTTCAGTAAAACCACTCAGCCATTAACCACCATTTTGGTACAGTCTTTATGGAGTGTAATTACAAAAACTTGGTTACACTATTGCTATCTAAAACAGAATTCCTTAACTGCTGCGATTGTGTTTACATCTTGGTTATTTAAAAAAAAACATTTTCAGCCTAATCTGTTACTTAAAATCTGTAAAATGGGGTGTGCATGTTACTATATTAACTACAATCAAGCTACTGGTAATAAAAATACATGTTCAGACAAAGTTTAGGTCATTATAAATAGCAGGTGTTGGTATTATGTACTTAGGATTTTATCCAGTGCCTGTTTTCTCATGGGCTAGTGTGTTGGAGAAGACAGCTGCTTCAGAATAAATGGCTTCTCTTACTGATTCTGTCTCCTCTGTTCCAGGAAACACCCAACTCTGTTTTCCTGGTGATGGAGGTAAGTATAGAAATGTGACTGTCTGAATATTTTGAGTCAGAACTCAGATCCTCTCAATGTGTTGCCGCCCTGGTTACTTTTTTACTTACTCTAAAAAATATTTAGTTAATTTACAATGTTTTCTTTGTTAAAATAACATAAATGATGACATAAAATATTATACCTGTGCACATTACCACAAAAAGTACTTTAAGCATTCATTACAGAGTAATGGTTTACCCCTAATAATTGGAAGACTTTACTGCTCTCATTTCCCCTCCCTCTCAGTCTACTCTCATTTCTCTCTTGTTTTCTTTCACATTGTGTCCAAATTTCCTCTGTTAGCTTGCTGAAATCCTCAGTCTCTACATCGTCTCCAACTTTCTCCACGTGTCTTGCAACACTCCCAGCTGGCTGCAGGGGAGGAAACAAACCATAACTGAACCTCAAGTTTCTGACTAATAATACACCCCTCTATTTTTGAGGAATCATGTTCCCCAAAAGTCTTTGCTTAAAATATTTTTTAGATCTAAGTTTAGATGGCTATACAGCATTTTCCATTAATAATCCTTTGGAATCTTGGAGGTCTTAATCAATTACCATTGGGCTATGTATATTGCATTGTTCTTTTTTTCATCCTTTTGTTTTCAGAACATAGGCAAGTGAAAGACAACATAGAGAATTGGTTGTTTCAGATAAATGGATTTTTGTGATTACATCTACAATATTTAGCTATCAAGAATTGAAATGAACATTGCGAGGGTTATGCCCTCAAAGTGGAGCAACACCTTGAGTTGTGAACTCTGGTTAAATCAATGCTGATGCCCTAAAATTTTACTTGGCTGGAAAAAGCTGGTCTTAATCCAACATTTTTGGAAGTATTAGATGAAAAATGTTATGAAGAGATGATTATAGTGAGACAGGTGGAAACCCAGTGACAAGAATAGAATACATCAAAATATCAAATGAGGGATCATCTTTTGGAAGGATGTTGTTCATCTCTCCAGTGGAGTTCAGAGATTTTGAGAATTTATGATGAGAAGCAGTGTGGCTCATGTTGGAACCATACCTTACCAACACTTTTTGTTGCTTTTCCTTTAATATGTCACCACATCTGTACATTATGATCAACTCAGGAGCAGGGAGACCAGGATAGAACAAGCATGAATACACTGAGGATCTCTAAGCAATGGGAGTAGACTAACTTTATTCTGTTTCACTTGTCTGTCTTATCCACTCAACAGTACCTCATCCATCTGTTATTGTTGTCCCTCTTGAGAACTAACTGCACTCAAGCAGAGGTTGTCAGCACAGATAAAGCTAAAGCCTTTTGCAGATTAATTTGATGACCCTGGGTTAGGATTTCAGCAAACACACATGCACATATACATAGACACACTTGAATACATATGAACCCATTATACCAAAATGTTCTTCTCAGCTTGACATTGTTGAACCTCAGATTAGTTGTTGCTGATTGTGATTTTTGTCTCCCAACACACAGTACTGTAATGGAGGTGATCTTGCTGACTATCTGCAAGGTAAGCATCACACTAATCTTTCTTACACACATAGGCAGATTATTGTGTATCAAAGCAAAGTTACTAATGCCACAGATGAGAGAAGCCATGTGACTGCCACTGTAATGAATGTAGGCTGGTAATATGTGCATGTGATTGTGCATTTATTATCTATATGTGACGCATAGTTTGTGGAATAGAGTGAATGTGTGGGTGAGTGTGTGTATGTCCCTTTTTTTTCTATATAGGGGGATGTGTATGTTTGAAACACTGCAGCCTTGTACAAAGAGTTCCTTTTCTACTTGAGAGCCAATCAGCACACTGTTAATCATTGTGATAGTTTATAACCAAGGTCAGCATTTCTAGTTGCAGAGTAACAAGTTGGCCTAATCTGAAATGATGCATAATGGACATTTTATGGAACGGGATGTTTTTCAAAGTTCAATTGAAGACGGTTCAGAGCCCCAAATACCATTACGTAAAGATGAAGAACATAAACACTTATGTATTTAGGCCCAATGATGAAGCCTCTTGGCCTTGACACTGCAAATAGAATGTATAAATTTCATCATGTAACGTAGCATGCTAACACTAGTGACACACAAAATAATCAAGAAAAAGGCAGTCACTCATTGCTGTTGCCACTATTACCGTAATCACTAAAATACTTGCTGTTTATAGATCATTCAGTTTGCAATTCACCCATGATAGAATGCATCACTAGCAACATGCAAATTATGTGTTGCCCAGATGGCATCTTGTCATTTAACTACAAGTACGAAATATCTTCACAATTGCGCTTGAAGGTTCATTTTTGACACTGGGAATAGAAATGTGATGCAAAAACCTTAACTCAGTGTCCACTTACTGTCTTCCAGAGCTTTTTTCCATCATTTGAATAATAACCTGAAGAATTTTACGGAAACACTTAGGCGTATCCGTTACAGAGTTTCCTCTCACATGACTTGAGCCACGGAATGGTGAACTCACCGCATTTGACAGATGTATTTGGAAAAAACTCACTGAATGCTCATAATGGAGTACTGCAGTTGCTATGAATAATTACCCCAGGTGGTTAAAAGACTGATTATGTTGCTGGAACCCATGCCTTATCCCCATACTTTTGCATAATCCAACTGCCCGATCCCTACAAGTGCAGTTTACAGAGTGGGTCATGGTAAGACCAATTGAAAGCAGGGTAGTTCAGTCTCTGCCTGAGTGACATCGGTGGTTGTGAAAACCCCAAAGATTTGTGTTCAGACGGTTTACAGTGCTCTGTAGACTCAACTGTATCCAACTGGCTACCTATCTTGAACTCATTAAGAATCGTGACTGTGTTCTTATCAGTGGAGGGCTTCTGTGTTCATTTATGTGTTTCACAAGGTGTTTCACAAGGCTTTGAACACTGCACTGACAACAGCCATAATTCATTATATAAGACAATCTCACTGGTGAATAATTCCACTGTGGTTGGCACAACTAACCCCTCAAATCCTAGATTAATGTTGATAAGCTTACTGGTTTTTTATATGCCTACACAATAACCACAGTGGCTTGATGGGGGGGGGGGAGAGAGAGAGAGAGAGAGAGAGAGAGAGAGAGAGAGAGAGAGAGAGAGAGAGAGAGAGAGAGAGGGGGGGGGGGTCCTCTTAGATTCACATCGGATTAGACTCACTACTACCAGGGAATAGGAATTTCACTGCCTGATTACACAATTTACCTTAGGATTATTATTATTGTTATATTTATAATATACCAATTATTGGCTTTATTCAAGTGAGGCTGATGCACATTATTTGTGGAACTGCAGTTGTTTTTCTTTCTAGTGTAGAAATATCTTTTCTAATGAAGAAATAGCTGCAAAATAATTAGATTTTTTGCTGGTTTTTATTGTAAAAAGTCTTACTCTTGTCTCATGTGAGTACAGAACCAGGACACTAGTCATGTCTTTAATGAGGCAGCTGGAAGTACCAGAATCAGATCTATAAGCAAGCCTTACGACAATATGCAAGGGAAACTACTGGGTAATATAGGCAAGAAAGATGCATCTTAATGAGCAGTTTTTCTTATGGAATCAGGTGTCTTATCTGTGGGAAAAACATTTACATTTCACATTTCAGTTGTTATTGCTTCAGAATCAGCAAATGTGTACTAACAAATAACATTTTGGTCTCAATCCTGAGTAATATTCATCTTCATCTTTTCTCTTTCTTCTTTAGCTAAGGGGACCCTGAGAGAAGAAACACTGAGGATTTTCCTTCAGCAGATTGCTGCTGCCATGCGTATCCTCAACAGCAAAGGAATCATCCACCGAGACCTGAAGCCCCAGAATATCCTGCTGTCATATATGGGCCGTAAGAAGTCCACCATCAGTGGCATTCGCATCAAAATAGGTAACAAAATCAGATGTTTTTTTTAGCCTCTCCTACGCATTAAGAGGAATTTCTCAGAATCATTGGATAGTCACTTCCTGTAAGTGCTACAGGTTTTCTGAAGATTTTGAAACTAATGTAAGATCTGCTCATTATTTATTTTTTGTCACATTCTACATTCTAGATTTGATATCTTTATGTATCTAGTTATGTGTAAAAACCCATATAAAGTGCATTTCCCACATTTCAACTATAGATCCAGCCATTTCTGTTTCAGGGGACTGAAATAAAAAGTGTAGTGCATCTATTGAATTGAGATTTATACTTACAATATATTTGAAAACTCTTCTAAAATGTCGTGGTGTCTGAAAGTGGTCATACTTTTGAATTCAGAGGCCAAATAATATGACTACTTTTGCAGTGAAGTACTTTGGTCATAAGTAGAATTAGAGGCAAAAGAGTATTGGACAAATATTTGTTGTACACATAACATTGATAATCAATCAAATAATAAAATAAACACTCAAAACATTTTATTTTGCCAAATGGAGTACTGTAATCAATATATTTCTGACAAAACTGTTGGCTTCTTCATCACTCTCTTAGATTTGTTTTGAGTTCAAGACTATTTGATGCATGTGTTACTGTTCCTAGTGCTTGTCTTCTAGGCATTCTTCAGAGTCCAACAATAGGGGTTTGTGTTACTGGTAATAATAACACATGTACTGACTGGTTTATTTCATACTTATGTCCTGCAGCTGATTTTGGCTTTGCACGGTACCTTCAGAGCAACATGATGGCTGCCACACTATGTGGGTCACCAATGTACATGGTCAGTGTTTTACTGTGTGTGTGTGTGTGTGTGTGTGTGTCTAGAATTGCAGCTGAGGTCAGTTTTTGTTTTTTTGTATTTTTGTTTTTTAATTTTGATTATTATTATTTTTTTATTTACCTGTCAGCTTTCTCAGCAGTATTTTGCAAAACTCTGATTACTGTGGATTTCAACTTGTGACCTTCCCGCCCTCAGGCCCCAGAGGTCATTATGTCCCAGAACTACGATGCCAAGGCCGACCTATGGAGCATAGGGACAGTCATCTACCAGTGTCTGGTCGGCAAGCCACCATTCCAGGTTAACATTGTGCATACCAAACCAGTGACAAATGTTTATGTAGTATCTGTGTCTGTGCATCTAATTTCTATATCAATCTTTTCAGGCCAACAGTCCCCAAGATCTGAGGATATTCTATGAAAAGAACAAGAATCTACAACCTATGTAAGTTTCAAAATCAGTTGATGACCTATCTCTGCTTTCATTTTTTTAGCCAGTTTTAGCCATCTTAGTGCCATTAGTCCAGGGCTGTCAGTGACAAACTGTTGGTCAATTGATCCACCACTCTAGTCCAAACTTGAAGATCTCAACATCTAATAGATGGATTGCTATGAAATTTTGGATGTACATTCATAATTCCCCAGACAATGAATTCCACTGACTTTTGTGATCCCAAAAATTTTCCTCTAATCCCACCAGCAGGTTGACATTTTAACAAGGCATCCATTGAACCTTCTGACGGTTCTCAAGATTCTTATTAGATCTATCTGGTACAGTGTAACATGCAGGGAACTTGTAAGATTGCTGTTTTTTGGAGTCTGTAGACATCCTAAGAGAAAATGATATCAACGTTTCCATGCTCTTGTTTTCCCAGCATCCCGAGGGAGACTTCTCCACAACTTATTGACCTTTTGCTCGGGCTGCTACAGAGGAATCAGAAAGAAAGGATGGACTTTGGTGAGTGCTGACATAATAGTCACATCTCTAAACATTACAAGGTACAAGTATTGTTCTTGTTTGGTTTTACTTAATTTCAGATTAATCTTGATGTTTGTTAAAAACTGTCCTTGTCTGTTACATCCCTCTGACCCTTCATTCTGCAGACACGTTTTTCAGCCATCCTTTCCTGGAGCCATCATCCACCATTAAAAAATGTAAGTACAAAGGTCACGTTCGTACTGTACTGTACTGCACTTTCTCATTGTCTAACTTGAAAACGTGATTACCCGTTTATTTTTTTCAGCTTGTCCAGTGCCAGTCCCCAGCACCTCCAACACAGTGACCGATTGTTCCTGTGGCAGCTCTCCATGCATTCGTTACAACTCGCCTCCTGTGAGATTGATATTACTACATAATCTTCATTCAGAAGGGATTACACTTATTCTTTAACAAAACGTTTTTAGAATAGCACTCAATAAAGCGCATACCTCAACAAAGGCCAATGTAAAACAGCATTTACCTGATTTCAGAGAAAATATATTCATATTCATAGAATATGAACCACATCTTTCCCATCCATGTCCAATTCCTCATTCAAGTTCAGTGCAAATAAGTTCAGTAATTTTTGTGTAATCCTGCTGACATTATAAACAAATCATCAAACAGAAATGGATGAAAACATAACTTCCTTGGTGGAGGGAATAAATATTGCCTCCCGGATGTTGTGCTCTTGTTATGCCCGCTTGCTACAAACAATGATGTAAAGTTAAACATGTGGTTCAGAATGGAAAAATAAACAAAACCTTCATAAAATTTATGTCATGATTTTACAAGGTAAATTATTGAACATCAAACCCTCCTTAAAGTTACAATTTACAAGGAATGCTCGTTATAATTACCTCTTTGCACAGTGGCACATCTTGGAACAGCAGTGGCAGTTAAATTTTTGTATCATCCAGGGGGAGTCACACTTCAACTTCTCTCTCTCTCTCTGAAACACAGTCTCTCCCAGACATGCAGACTCTAGTAGAAGATGGTCTATCATCTCCTCCACTTGGTCCACCCAACTTCCTGCAGCTGTCCAAAGAGTCTGCGGGAAGCACCAGCAGTAAGAACTCATCCTGTGACACTGATGACTTTGTCCTGGTGCCTCATATCTCTGCGGACAGCTGTAAGTGATATCACATGTACTGTACATACACATACCTACAGCTTTATTTCCCCTAAACTCACTCAATCGTAACACGTTATATGAAAGGGAGATCAACTCTTGGACTTCCTAGTAGACCCCCTGTCTACACTTTCTTTATGTCAGTTGATATTGATATATATATCCCTAAATCAATTAGGTCACAATTCTGTTTCTTAGACAGAAATTCCTTTGTAGTAGATTCAGAACCTTAAAAACGACCAGAAATTTTTGAGGTGCACACAAATTTGCACATTGTCATCCACTCAAACAATGAACAATTTTCAAAGCTTTTTCCTGTGGCATTTAAGCAGCTAATTACTGCTGAAGCGTTTTGTGGTTTCAACGATCATTTCTTTTCTTACTTTCCTTTATTTCCTCAGATGACCAACCAATGGGAGCAGGTCGTCGGCTGTCCAGCGAGTTCCTAATATGTGGAGGGTGGGTACCATGGTGTCAACTAGATCTTTCCAAGGGGGTTTATATTTTTAGTTTTAAAAAATCAATAATCTCTTTCTGTACTTTTCAGCCATATCATATCATATCATCAATCACAGTGAACCAGTGCTAAAAGCTATAAGCAAAGAAACAAAGTTATATAAAAAGAAAGTCTTTTGGAGCCCTTATTCCTTGAGCCATTCCATGTTGCTCAAAAAATAAAATAGAATAACTAAAGGAAATAGGTCAACATTTTGTGAAATAGCCTTGTTTGCTATATTGCAGTGACTAAGATGAGAGGATAGTCACCAGTCTCTTATATGAGACACAGCTATCCTGGCTCAGTCCAAAGATAAAAAAAAATTGGTTTGGTTGTACTGTGTTTTACGTGCCAGACTATTTAATTTCCAGGTCACTTCCTGAAGTCTTGTCATCACTGCAATAAGCAAAAAAAATTTCCAGCGCATAACTCACCATAAAGCCCAATTTTTTTAGCTTGTAACATGCCAATAGCCAACATTTCTCCTTGTTTCCAGTCTATACAGTATGCGATGCCAACTGGCTGCTGGCTGTGTCTTCATATTGAATGGATAAATATGAAATTGATTTTATTTTCAAAAATATTGAACTATGTTCCAGAGCAATTCCAGAGCTAGTATATCAATATTTTAACTCCACAGCAAAACAAATACACTCCTCTCTTCATTGCTGCTTCAAAAGCTCCATCCCCCCTAATTTATGGATGTGCATTGTCAAGGCGATGACACAATGGTGGAATCCAGGCTGTTTAGATAGTTTTTACAAAACTGATGACAGAAGAAAACACCGGAGATATGTAGCTAAGCTAACAAAAAAGGTAATGTTACCTGGCATAGCATCTTGAATTGTGTATCGATTCAAATAACCTCACAGTGCAAGCAAACTTTTGTTTTTAGGTCTTTGTGGTTATAAAACTCTTCATACATTGTACTGGAAAAGGATATAGCGGTAACAACCGAGACCTCAAATAATGCAACTAACGTGAGCTAGGATGTGGAATGCAAACTGTTGCTACAGTTGCTGCTACAAAGGTAACATGCATGTGGTTTCTCCATTGCCAGCATATCAGCGGCAAAAAGTGTTACTCATAACCCTGCTGCTACTGTAACAGTACACCAACACCATATCTTGGCAAAATAGAAAGTAAGCTGAATGTCTGTGGGCAACTGAAATTAACATTACCGGACACACAAATATGAAGTGGGTACCTGCTTGCTAACTAACCATTTGAGATTGGCCATCACAAACATTATCTATCAGTATTGTTTTGTTGCAAGAGGGACAAGACAATACTGACCTGATGACTCTGTGAAAGAAAGCAAAACTAATGTTACCCACCTGTCAAGCAGAAATAGAGCAAACTACACCTGTCCATATGCTCCTGCTTGTTCTCCTGGTAACCTGGTGTCCCAGTTTTACCGTTTCTTGTTCCCATTGCCCCCCCCCCCTTCCCTCATCTCCCCTCTTTTTCTTTCTCTTTTCCTATGTAGAATTACAATTGCTGTTGCTGATTGGCTGGAATAGTGCTGTGTGACTTTTAGTTTCCCCTTTACAGAACCAGGCCTACATAGGAACACTGGATTCTTTTTTTTTTTCAGCACACATGCAGAATGGACAGCTAGCAGACTGACTGAATTTGACAAAATGTGTATTGGATTAGAATTGTTGAGTATACTTTTAATTTCATTTTTGTTTTTTCTTGTTTTTAGCACTCTATAGTTGCTGAACTTTTAGTAGCTGTGATTAACAAAAACGATGTTTATTCTAGTAACAAATTGGGCATATACTGAATACAATTGCAGAGAGTGGATTTCTTTCCACACTCAGCCTCTACTTCACGTGTATGTTTGTATGGTCATAAAATCTATTTTTCATGTGTTTTTTGTCACCATGCTTCCATTGTTTCTTTGTGTCACTCTTTCTGGCTCTCTGACCGCCAGAAAACAGCCTCATTTCTGCTTCACACCAGATGTCATACACACTGAGTAAATATATCTGAACACTCCCAAATCTGCATGATGACAATGTTATGAATCAGACTTTGAGCCAAACAAAATGGTGGTGCTGTGCTAATTAAAGCACCTGACCCACCAAGGACTGTGTGATAAGAATAGCCTCATACACTTGCCAGAACTCTGCAATAACAAACTGTGACTGTTATTATGGTACCTCAGCTGTGTATTCAAAGATAAAAACATGCTCACAAATACTGCAACCACATGCTTTTAACCCAGCAGTATTTATTGTCCTCTTTCTGTTGTTTTTTAAATCCAGTTAGCAGAGTTTACTCTAAATACTCAACATACTGACTACACCTTTGGACTTATGTTCAGCAGTCATCTACCTGTTTATCCATTTTCTACCAACTTAATGGTTTCTGCTCTTCATTTGCTACATTTAATCATTAAACCTATGTTTCTTAATTCTCTAATTAGATTGATTTTGAATAAAGCTTCAGGTAAAATGTTAAAAAAAATTGTCAAATCCATAATTTTTGTTCTTACACTTGAAAATCCTACAGTCTGTTTGGGGGTTTTTGGTGTGTGTGTTTATGTTCATTAGCATTACTTTGTATGGGGAAAGATAAAGCTGGCATTATTATATATTCTTCTTCTACATTGCCAACAAGTTTCATGAAAAGACTAAAGACCAGTATTAGTATTCTGTTTCTCAATACACTCCTCCCTGCCTTGTCTGTAATGTTCAGCCCCGACCCTATTTGGCTCCTATTGAATATGCAAGTCTCTAATGGTTCACAAATACATAGCTTAATTTTTAAGAAACACACCTCTCAGTATTAAGTGTTGATTGGGATCAATACAGCTTTTCACAACCCAGAGAAAACTAGCGTCTGCCATGGGTCACTATATCAAATGTTCTCTTGATCATTGCTAAGTGTTAAGGACAGCACGGCATCAGGTTTTTGGTGGAAGTTTAAAATTTTAGAACTGTGGAAGTCCCACAAAGCAGCTGCCCTCTGGTTCTTTGTCTTTGCCTCACGTGTCCTCCTCCTCCTTTCCTTGTATACCCCCCCCCTTCACAGGCTTCACAGTGTTACATAACAGTGGTTTCCAATTGGTGCTGCTCTCTACCAGCCATTTCCTCCACTCCTCCCCCTTTTATGCTCTCTATATGTAAGATAGACTCTCTATGGGTGACTCGGTCATGACTGTTTGTTAGAGAACATTTTGTCTCTCCTGGAATAACAAAAGAATACAAATGAGATTTGCCTCTTTGCACTTTCCATCCTATGTCTGCTGTACACACAGAACTAGCCTTGCACGTGCCATTGGCTGGTCCTCTGTCTAACCCTGCCCCCAGCAGGATGAGCTTGAAGCTAATTGGTCCTGTGTTTGTGTTTACATGGAAGCCTAGCCCCCTTTTTTCACCAACTGACCCCCGTCATGATCTGCCAAGCTAAACTTAGTTCCTTAACCTCTATCTACACCGAAGTAAACAAAGAGCTCAGGGCTGCAGAAACGAAGTCCCCACATTAGAATTATTCTTTTCTACTTATTACGCAAGCAATAGCCCCTTTGGAGATTTAAACTACTGGGAACCCTGAAGATGTCCTACAGATATGAAAGCATCTGCAGCCTTGAGTGAACTGACTAATCGCACTCCTCTCCTTATTTGTCCCCTTCAGGCAGCCGCAGCCAAACCCAGGACAGACCCCCATGGTTTCCCCACGGGCTGAGACCACCCCCATCCCGGTTCCCACCCAGGTCCGCAACTACCAGCGCATCAAGCAAAACCTCTCCAGCAGTCCAACTACCACAATCTACAGCTCACCCAGGTAAGAGCTGCCTCTGCTTGGCCTGAGGATAAAAGTCCCGACTTAACTCTGTGTGATTAATTTATATCTCATAGTAATTAGTAAGGAAACGCCTAGAAGGGGGACCTGTTTGTCAATAAAAACTTGTGACTAATGTTTAACACACCATGAAATGTGACCAATGTGAAATTAGGTAATGAAAACCAAGGATGTTATTTCATCAGCCAAAAAGTTTGACTAATATTACATCAGATTGAGTTTGTGGACTCCCAGTCTGGCAGAGGAGGAGAGAGGGGTGGCACCTTGTTTTGCAGAAAAATTAGTTCTTTTGTTCCTATTTACACTCATTTGTCTGGAAAGGAGAGCGCACAAGGTATTGTAGATTTTGATCAGTTGTATTGTATTGCTTATGTGTTTATTATTCAAATGTTTAATCATGCTGACATCTGTATGGTGGTTTGCTGGCTTTGTCATTTGCCATTAAATTCCTACTTTTGTGATTGTAGCTCAGAAGATCGGGTTTTCTTTTTGATGTTTTTAGAATAGCAGCTTGTTCAGTTGTTGTCTTTATGCAGCAATGGAAATTAGATCTTGGAAAAAGGGTCCTGTCCCTTTGGCCCCACACCCTTCGCTATGCTACTTTGTTGAGTTTACCCAAGCCTGCCTGTCTTGTCAGTTTGTTCAGGGAAGATTAGAGCTTTGACATTCTGTCCATTTGATCTATGACAGGCCCTTTTTATTGTGTTAGTATTGTTCTCATTGTCGGGAGCAAGAATATTGCAGGTAGAAACATTAAAGGAACTTCTTCCTCGATCATTACGGCTTTAGCCGCCATTTTCTAAAACTGTAGCATTAGCAGGAGCTGACCAATGACTGGAGCCAAAAATGACTGATGTCATGACGCAGCAACTATGCAGTGATTGTTTTTTTTTTTTTTTTTTTTTTTTTTGTGATAAACACTGAATATAAACACAATGTTGGTCTATAAGAAAACTCCACAGGGTGCCTTTGATGAAATCTTTATCTTCTATAGTTCTATCCAGGGCATTTTATTTTTACTTTTTCCCAGACCTCAGATGAAGTGTATATCCGTAATTACATGAGTTAACTACAAAATACTAGTCCTTTGCAACTTGCTGCACTTTTACCAAATATTTTGTGTGATAGATCTTAGATGGACAGATGAGCAGTTTGCAGAGCATATGCTTCCACATATGTTTCATTTCAGTGTGACTCAGATTTGTGTTGAGGTCTTGTACAGTAATGGGTTGTCTCAGAAATCAAAGAAGTATATACTAACTTGAAAAAATGGCTGAAATGAAACCAAGAGAGCAGAAAGAAGTAATTTGGGATAATGTTCCTTAATAACTAAGTCCTTGATAAAGAAAGAATAATTATTTAATCCTTTATTTTTTACTTAACTCTCTGATTTAGTTTAGTGTTTAATAAGACATAATTTTTCTCATTGCTCTGAAAACTGAGGATCTTTATAAACTGACTTTCTACTTGCATGATTTTGTTGTGTCTTCTAGGTCTGGCACAGTGAGGCGCTCCAACACTAGTCCTATGGGGTTTCCCAAAGTGGGCTCAGGGTCCCCGAGTTCTGCAGATGTCCCTCAGACAATGGGTCGACGCCTCTCTACTGGCAGCTCCCGGCCGTATTCCCCCTCACCCCTCGGTAAGGACCAGACATTTCTTCAAGCACATCAGTCTTTCATTTACACTTTTTATGCATGAAATTCACATGTCCCAAAGCTCTCAATTAAAATAACTCTGTCTACAGTGGGAACCATCCCTGAGCAGTTAGGTCACTGCTTCTGTCACCAGCAGAGCCATGAACCTCGCAGCAGGAGCTCATCAGGAGGTCAGTTCATATGCAGAACTACAGCTGCTCTTTAGAATAGCTGGTCACTAGGTTACCTTACATCCCTACTGTGCCTGCTTGTTTACTTAGATACAATTCAATTGTAATGGCCCTGTGGGTAACACAGGTTGTTCAAAAGAGTAAATGTTAATCAGTTAACACTAAATACAGTCCATGTAAAGAAAATTACAGAGAACATAAATTTTAAGCATATGTACGGTATATTTACACACAAACATAAAAGCATACCTGTATACATACATGCATACATATACACACTGCAAAAAGGTTTTCATTCAAGTATTAAAAATAATCATATTATGATGGTTTGTCCAATTACTTTTTAGCCTCTGAAAATGAGGGACTTTTAGTATAAAAATGGCTCTAAATCTATAAATGGGTAATGCGATACTTTTGTTAGTCTCAGCCAGACAGACAGCAGTACTTTGTCCCCCTTTTTGGAAAGTTGCAGTTTCAGGTGTATGTTTTATTGTTGATTGAACAGAAGAGATGTATGAAGCAAAGCTTATGAAAGTGTCACCAGTAGCATCACTCCCTGCCACTGTTTTGTGCTCCTATGCAGAGCAAAATTTAGAGTTAAAGAGTCGCTACAGATGAGAGACAAATGAGAGCCGTGTAGTTACTAACGACAGAGAAAAAACAAAGATGTCCTGTCAATAATCAATCGGTTAATTAATTCGCAAGGTTTCACTTTAATATGTTCTAGTTTCTGACATACCTATTACAAACTGTAAAATCAGCATTACACAGTTAATGGGAAGGTGTTAATTTGAACTGAATTAGAGTCCCTGAGTGAATTAGTGTAACTTTCTCTACCTTCCAGGATCCCCTGTTCCATCCTCTCAGCTCCTTGGAACTCGGCTCCAGAGTGCCCCTGCCCTGACTGAGGTCTACCAGACCAGACAGAAGCTCCACAAGCAGCTCTCAGACCCTGTTCAGCCTTCCTCCTCCTCTTGCAGTCACTCCCCTCAGCTCAGCCGACCAGCCAACCTTGGCTCCTCCCCCACCAAATTGCTGGGCTCCTCCCCCCGGATGTCTGACTGGCTGCAGAAGTCCCCACTGCCCACCATAATTGGTTCTCCCACCAAGGTGAATAGAATTATTAGTAAGTCTGCAGATGGTCAAAACCAAATCCATGAAATCTGTTATCAAAGTTTCTCTGTCTATTTTTTCCCCTTCAGATCATTTCAGCACCGTTTAAGATCCCCAAAACTCAGGCGTCCTGTAATTTGATGGCACTGGCAGACAGCCCTGTGCCCACCAAGACACTGGCGGATGTCCGGGATATCTGTGCTCACCACTGCAGCCCGTACCTCACAGGACGGCCAGCTGCCCCTGAGGCCAGTCGGACCTTTGGCAGGTAGGATTCACTGAAAGAAACACTGCTCTTTTTCCTTCTCTTACCTAGAACCACCGTCTCCATTGTGTTTCTTTATCATCCATCTCAGCTTCTACCCTAACTAAAGACTGATACATAAAGGCCCATTATTGGCCCTGAGTTCTGGCCTGGTCATTATTGACTATCTCTAATATGATAGACATTCTTATTAATTTTTTACATATTTATTGTACAGTTGATCAGTAGTACACTTGTTCTATGGGAACCTTTAACTTTGGACTAGACTCTAGAGTTCCTACTTTATTACTTTATTTATTTTGCTGCACTTAAATAAAGGGTTTTATTTTCACAGTGGCTTAATTGTGTGACTTTACATCCATTTCAATGCAGACAAAATACATTAGATGTCGAACATTAAACACTTGTAAATTGTTGCAATTTCTTATCGTAAAAAGTAAAGAAATGTGTAGAAGGCAAATGTATTTCCTTCCAGGTTTTGATCAGTTTTAGATGCTAGATCTTTAACTAATTTCATGTATACTGACATCGCAGGAGTTTTAAGACAAGGGCACCATCTTGGCACACAAGCATCATCAAATGTAATTGGAGATTTAAACATCGTGAGAATGATGTAGTATGGAGTGAAATGTTCCTGTCCCTGTGTACCTCTCTACCATGTTATTTGAGTTTGTGTGCTGTTTGACATTGTGCTGATGTTACCTTTGGTTTCCCTGCAGGTCTGTTAGTACAGGTCGGCTGTCTGAGCAGCCAGTCAGAATCACTCTGGGTGGACAGGCGTATCAGGGCAGTACTGACAGCCTGAACACAGAGCGACCCATGGACACAGGTATGAGAACACTCCTGCATAAACTCTTGACATTGTTTGCCAATACTCTAGAAACATTATATCAGACTGATACTGTTACTTAATAAAGTGCACAATCTATTGTTATAGCTTTGGAGCTCCATTTAAATGTCAAGTGTATAACAGAAAATAACCAAATTTCATATACCAAAAGCCCCTGCAGGTCACAGTGGGCTGGCTCAAGGTCGGTCAGTGAGTCCCCGTACTGTTCTTTTCACTGTCGGTTCACCGCCAAACAGCAGCACTCCTCCTACCTGCAGCCATCTGTGCACCCGACCGCGAACAACCTCTGGTGAGGACCTTTCACCTGATCACAGCTAGCAAGCAAATAAGTTATTAATAGGTGGAAGCAGGAAAACTGAGGTTGCCTGAATGACGTTACTTGTCAGTAGTATATACATCATAATTTTTTTTTATCCTCTTACTGTCTAAAGTCAGACAAACAGTTGTCTGGAAGTACAGAGTATGATAACTGAAGTTATATTTGCCTCTTCTCTTTGTTCCTTTTCTAAGTGGGTTCCAACAGTTCCGCTGGCTCCCTGTGTTCTACCAGCGGTCGAATCTATGTTGGATCTCCTCCAGGCATAGCCATGGGTTCCACTCCTCCAGGAGGTTTTGGAGGTGGGCAGGTTGTACCTGGGGCAGAGGGGGCACCCAGCAGTCTACGATATGTACCATATGGGACCTCCCCTCCAAGTTTGGACGGATTCATCACCTTCGAAGCACCTGAGCTGCCAGAGGAGACCCTCATGGAGGTGGGAAAGGGAGTTTGCCAAACTTTCATAATTTTTTATCTCCCAATACTTAACAGGGATGTTGAGAAGTTGGGCAGCTTTGTCAATGATGCATTCTTTGGTTTACATCTTTGGTTTCACACTACATCTGGTGCAGCGTGAGCATACAGACACACTGATGCACCTGCGGATGATGCTTTCTTTCACCGACTGTGTCCTGGAGATGGCGGCCGTTCGAGCTGGAGGGGCAGAGCTTGGTGTGTCGGCGGCCTCGCTTTACCCCCCGCAGGACAGTGTGGTTGTGGACCAGATCAGCCAGCTCAGCAAAGAGTGGGGGTGAGGAGTCATTTAAGTCTGGTCTGTCTTTGATAATCTCATACAATAAATAATATGTCATCTCAGCAGGTCTGTTGTTCAGTTGTGTTGCTGCAATGCTGAAGATTTTCCATGCTTTTGATATACTGGGATTGTGCTGCCCTCTTCAGGCAGGTGGAGCAGTTGGTGCTCTACATGAAGGCAGCTCAACTCCTGGCATCCTCCCTCCATCTGGCCAAGGCTCAGATTAAATCAGCCAAGCTCAATCCTTCAACTGCTGTCAAACAGGGTAAGGACATTTTAAATCTTCATCTACCATTACTGAATCTGTGACCAGTGCATTAACTGGAAACTGGGTCAAATATCCTCTTCACCCTCTTCATTAGCAGGAGAGAGAGATAGACTGTATTTATTTTAATGTAACATACCTCTGTCTATCTACTTACTCTCTATATATTTA
>CM029116.1:27095299-27142799 GCA_016859345.1 Istiophorus platypterus
TAGGTTCAGATATTCAGAAGAAAAGACAGAACTTGAGACTCACTGCAGAAGTAGCAAACCCTCTTCCTGTCACTAGGCATATGTGAAACAGCAAGTCAGGTGTCCACTAACAACCTTGTCGGAGTCAATTGTGGAACTGAATAGTCATATTACTTGACAAGTTACCTGGATAATAAGTTTCATTGTACTAAAGGTACTACAGCTCTTTGTTTTTTCAGTATCTGTAGCTAGTTTTTTAACAAAACTTGGATGTTTGCAGACTTGTATATATTTGTATGTGGTTCATGCGATGATTCCTTTCTCCTTTTTTATGGGAGGGGAGTGTGTGTGTGTGAGATCAGTTTGAGTTTTGGGGCTGTTGATGATCAGACACCCTGCCTGTCAGTCAACGAGCACAAATCTTGATATGTGCGTAGATGAATTTGATACATTTTATTAATGTCTGCCAAGGTTTTGATAAGAAACCAATTTTGGCACTACAGGGGTGTGCCAAAGAATAAAATAAAATTTATGGCAGCTCTGAAACTTTACAGAGTACTCTTTCTACTAGGACTGTTCATTATTGAGATAAAGACAAACATTTGTTTAGTGGATCTTAGGAAATTTTTCTTAAATAAGTGTGATGTCTTCAGATTTTGGGCTCATTTTCTCAAAATTTTATGAGATTTGATTTGTCACAATCTGCACTGCCTAGCATCCACTCAGTCTCTTTCCCTCCCCTCATGTCATCTGCTGTCCTCCCAACACTATATGTACTGTATGTATCTATGAGTGTATATATACACACACGTGCATTTGCCAGGTGTGCATTAAGGCCAGTAGTATACAGTTAATGATGATGAAGGAGGTGCCTTCTTGTGAAAACAGACATAGGCCTACTCCTCTGTATAGTTGTGAATGCATTCTTTTCCATGTACAAAGGTGTGTAAATACCCAGTGGTATCTGGGCCTGTTTCTCAGATGTACTGTTCTTTTTTTTCTAGACATATCTGGCTTTCTGTTTCCCTTATCCACTTTAAAAGCCTCTCACTGCACACAGGGTGAAAAGGAAAAAAATAAAGCTGATAGAAACCTGCCTGAATCTGCTCTGTACCATTTTATCTATGGACTGTAACTGAGGATGGACTGTTCTAGATAAAAGCATGGGACTCTGTATATTACCCCGTAGAACCTCTAGAATCTTGAATGTATGTACTCCGTTGTTTCGTGTCCTTTCCAGCTTGATCTGAATGCATTTTGAAGAACCCTGCTGTCAATCACAACCCAGAAAATGCAACACTTTCCAAGCACCAGTTTTTCAAAGAGAAATGTTAACGTTATACTTGTGTCTCCCACCAATGGTTGTCTCTCTTTGTTTGTTATGAAACTCAAATACAGTTTTTGTAATTAAATCGAGAAAAAAATTAAGATGTGCTTCAGTCTTGGTTCTGTGTAGATTTCCCAGATTCCAAGTTTGGATGAAATTCAGTGAAAAGGTTAAGATTTGATTAACTTTGAAAGTTATATTATGTGAGAGTAGTAGTAGTAGTAATGATAATAATAATAATAGTAACAATGTGATGATAACTGTTCAACAGTATGTGGAATGTTTAGCTTAAATTTTATGGTGCTACTATAAACGGTCTTTTTAAGGCTTTACAGATATAATAAACTATTTCAATGAGGAAAAAAAAAAAAGCAAAAATCATTCAGACAGTTTCCACAATTCTACATAGAGAGTCTCCATAGATAGGTAAAGATCTTGTCCTTTCCTTCAAAAATATGAGTCAATGTCTCCAGAGCAAGGCTCCTGTAGAACATATGCTTGCATTTTTCTAGAAGAATGCATTTATCCTCATTGCCTGAAGGATTTTAAAGCCGATAAGCTATGATTGCCGCAGAGTTACAAAGTATTCCAAGTAAGTTCCAAGTACACAAAGTGGCTTGAAGAGTCACTGCTTTACCAATTACATGGCTTATACATTCAACATCCTTCTTCCTGAATCTCTTTTGGATATTCCTATAAACAATGTTATTGTTTTTTGTTTTTTTTTAAAGCATTTTTACTGCCATCTGGACCATAAGGGAATATGTGATTGAATATGATTACAACAAACTAAGTTGTCATGAACTTTTTTTAGAGACTTCAGTTTTGTATTAACTGACTGTTTCTGGGCCTTACAACCTGCCACTTCCCGATATGCTCCATGTAAATCCACTATCTATTCCACAGGCTTCAATTATCCTGGAAGAAAACAAAGTTAAACAGAAATCTGACCATACCAAATCATATGAGTTTAAATTCCTCAGTTTAGAACAATGGTATACACAGTATATTTGTTAGGGCAGCATGGTGGTGAAGTGATTAGCACTCTCACCTCACAGCAAGAACTGGGGTCTGTTTGTGTGGAGTCTGCATGTCCTCCCCATGCCAGTTTGGGATTCCTCCATGTGCTCAGGCTTCCCTTCACAACCCAAAGACATACAGGTTAGGTTAACTGGTAACTCTACATCGTTAATAGGTGCAAACTCTAGCTTGAATGGTTGTCTCTGTACATTGGCCATGTAACAGACTTGTATCTTGTCCAGGGTGCATTCTGCCTGTTGACCAGTGTCAGGTGCGATTGACCACTGTAAATTTGCCCACTGAATCTCTAATTAACCACCTGACCACCTGCCACCATATTTTCCCATTAATCCAATTCTGTGTTTAAATTCAGATCTCTTTCCAATACTTCCCTCAAAATTCCACTTAGTATTTAGCTCTGTTGGAGGGGGGGACAGTTGCTGTTGATTGAGACAGTAAATGGACTGAACTTATGTAACACTTCTCTAGTCTTATTGAGCACTCAAAGCGCTTTAGGTAATGCCACCTACACCTATTTTCACAAACAGTTATACAGCACTTTTTTTCTATACTTGCAGTGCTTTCTATACACACTCATACACTGTGGATACATGGGGGGGTGCAATTTGGGGTTCAATATCTTTTCTTAGTATCTTGTATCTTTGACACGTGGACTCGAAGAGCCAGGGATCACACTGTCAACCTTCTGGCTGGTGGATGACCGGGTCTCCTTCCTAAGCAATGCCCATGTGTGAATCCCAATGCTACATAGGTAAGTCATACATTTGAGCCACTGGCCATCCTTGAAAAGCATATGTCAGGTTTGTTGAGCTGCAGTGCTTGCAAGCACTAAGTTGTAACCCTCTAAATATGTATATAAAGTGCTGATTATACTATAGTTGTATCCATAACATTTATAAAATACAAAAATATTTCTTGACACTCATAAGCTCACCAAATAACACTTCATACATGTATTTAGTTTTCTTCTGTATGTAAAGCAGTATCAGTACATTTTGGTCTATACTCTTCCAATTACCATCTGCTTCCTTTCCCCTGGCAGCCCCAAAACTGTTGAGAAATGTCACAGGGGAATCTAATGTGATGAAGGTGGAGATCTTTGGGCCACTGATGCCCATCAAAACAAGGACAAGTGTAGATGAGACCATTCAATTTGTTAACGAGGAGAAAACCACCGGTGGTCTATGCCTTCAACCAAGACAACAGGGTAAAACACATCACCAACAGATAGATTTCTTTCCCCTTATTCAAGTTAACATTCAGACAATATCTGTGTCCCAGATTTTGCTGTCCTACTTTTTCCCAACCGGCTCTGTTTGATTGACTTCCCCTTACCTATCCTGTCTGATGAACAGCTGATAGCTGATATATATGGTGGTGCTCTGCTAGCTATTGACTGTCTGGTCCACTTGACTGTAAGTGCTCTGCCCTTTTGGAGAGTTGGTGAGTATGTGAATGTGAAATCCAGCCACAGCTACTTATCCTCCTTTTTATGTGCAGGAAGAAAGCTGACTTACTTATCCACACACCGCTTCCTCAGGTAACAGCTGTATGGGCTAAAAGACCACCAGCACAGCTTTGATCAGCTCAGCCACCTGTGTAGCTGTCTGATCCCACCGCTGAAGATGAAGGGAGTGAATAGTATGCGTTACCCCTAGCGCAGTGCCAAGAAATTGGAGAGGGCTCAATTCTTCCTGCTCAAGCAGGTCAATGTGTGCGGGCTGCGCTGCATAGTACAGCTGGCCATATTGACTGGCCTGACAGTATTTTCTGATGCAGGTAAAGGAACTAAAACATATATCCTTTGTTGGAAACTTACAAATCAGTCACCACAATGTCCTTTTAAAACAAATAAATATAATGCAACAACATACAGTAGTTTGCAAGTTCTCTGGGTGCTAGAGACAAATGACAACAGCAACATTAAAGTTCTGTTGACAACTTTTCTTGACCTTTGTTTTTCATTTATTTTTATTAAGTTTATTTGGTTGATTCTTAAATGCTATGTCCAGTTGATCATGAGTCAGGAACAGGATCATCCTTGCATAAGACGAGTTTACGGAAAATTAAAGCATATGCGCCATTAAGCAATTTTTGCCCATCCAGTGTACTTACTACCACTGATGTCACATGTTTGTTAAAAATAGCCCACTTTGTCTGAATTGATGGCGAAAAACATCAAACACAGGATTTAGTTCAAACTATAGGAAAGATAGAATGCTTAGAGATGGACATCTGTGCTTATCTTCATGAAAAGATTTTTCTCCTCCAGACAACAAGGGAAGTGCTTCCTCCAAAAGGACACACGTGTCTTTTGATTTTTCAATCACCCTATACTAGACCTTAACATAATATGATCTGATGTATGCATATGCAACATCTGTCCAAACATGTAGCTGAATTCATTCATTTATACACAAAGCAACAAGCTAGGGTTCAAGCCCTCTGCAATTAACAAAATGAGTGGCAAAAAGAGAAGGTTAATGATAAATTCAGAATGTTTAATAAACTATGAGCTTCTAAGTATTTCTTCAGTGAGGTGGCAAAGCCATTGGCTTTACTGAAATTCTTCATGAAATTTAACAAGTCATGATGTACATCCTCTCTCAAAGAGATGAACATGTGTCACCCATGCCCTGCATAGCTAAATTGGAAATGACATCAGTGCATTTGTCAGTGCATCAGTGCATTTGTCTAAATTCATCAGAGGCTAAGTTCCCCTGTGAGATTGGCAGCTGTATCACGGATAGCCTGTGTGCTGACTTGTACAAATCTGTAAATCCAGTACGTAAAATATATGGGGGCAGTTGTGTCACCTGAAAGCCTAGAGATAATTGGATCTTCTCTGTTTTCAAAGATACTTGAATGATTTTGTTCAGAAGATTTATTGCTTCAAATGAGCGAGTTGGAAAAAGAGTCTCTGTGTAAAATTCAGATAGGCATACTTCATATGTTCAGTAACTAAAATAATTGGAGGGGTTATTGTAGACCACAGATGTAATCTGCTTTTCTCCATTTACTAAGATACCTCTCTTGTTTTCTGTTGTTTTATTCAGATTTTATTTACTGTTTTATTTAATTGCACATTCTCTTGGTTTAATTACCTCTGTAACAATCTCCCACATTGTACCACAGTCCTTGTTAGTTTTTCTTTGCATTTTCTTAAATTACACAACACACAACCACATTTTTTAGATTTAGAATTTAGTTTATTGCTACTGCTTGACACTGCTTGACACTGTACTGTATTCTAAAGAGGTGCACAAATTTACTATAATATTGCCCTGTCATTATTATGTCTGCTGCATGAGTCCTCCTTTCTGTTTTGGCCAAAAGAGTTGGCTAACAGTGGAGCCCCCTTATATACAGAATCCCAATTCATTTACAAGACCATGAGCTGCATCAGCATAGGGGGAATTATGTTTCTCTGTATTGGTTTTTAATTATAGTTAGTTTCCCCCCCTTTTTTTCTAAATGGGCTGATCAGTAAGTGTATATATCTCCCTCTCGTCTCATTTTGTTAGGTCATTTAGTTGAGTTAATGTTTTGTTAGCTGTATTTGTGAGCAGATTTCTGTTTGGTTGACCTCATTTAAGGGCCGGATTAGTCACTACATTGGCTTATTTCATTCATTTGTATTTTTGGCATGTTTTGGGTTGAACAAGATGTTATCCCTTAAGTGCTAGTTCTTTATTGATAATTGACACACTTTGGTTTTCAATGGTCACATCCAAGGTCTAAACTGAATTTTTTTCCAGTATTAATCAGCACTGGCACGACAAGAGAATGGCTGATGAGTCCATGTTAGCCTTAAAAGCAGAGAACATTTCTGTTTTACATAACAGTTATGTGTTGTGTAACAACTAAAGAATGCTCTTTTGAAGTAAAATGCATTTTTTTAACAGAGGGACTTTTGTTTGATGACTGTTTACAGACTTTTATGACAAACATAACATAATGACAAATGCATTTTCTCAAGACAACCAGATATGAGTACTCCGCTCCACATACCCACAATCCTACAGTCCAGTACCCTCACACAACAATGGCTTTGTCTCAAGTAGACAATGTGTGGTTCTGTCCAGGAAATCTAACCAAAGAATGCCCCCTCATCTACCCTCCCTTTAATTCCCCAGCATGCTTCACTCTCCTCTGATAAAAGGCCTCTTTTGTTTAGGTCAAACCCAGAACCTTTGACATCCAAACTTGTGCTCATTTGGACAGTTAAACTATCTATTATCTCTGTATTTCAAACAGTTTGGATCTGTATTTTACCCTCATTTTGTGTCTTGTGTTTCCTGTACTGGTTCCTGTGATGAGGATGAAATGCAGAAACTGTTGGCCTATGTTGTACCCTGTACTGATGCAGGTAATCCCGGGACAGCTACATGGACTCCTGCCCATTTGTGAAATATAGTACTCCGTTAATTTATTGGTCTTTATCACATCTCATTCATGTACAGATAATTCATTGATATATGTCCTTTAAAATATGTTTTCCACATCTCTTTTCTGTTGCACCTCACGCTGCTATAGAAATTTGTATTGTTTTGCATCAATTTTAAGAAATAAAATCAATAATAAATTTAATCTAACCTGGTAAATAGAGATTTGAATTCGATGTTATGCAGGTATCAATAATTCCATCACTTTAATGACATCAATTTCAGTACACAATGAAAATCGTGCACAAAAACTAACTACCATCGTCGTCCATCGCAGTGAATATATAATATGTATGTTTTTAATGGTGCTAGTTCTTACAACCTTAAAATCAGTTTGAATCTTTAAAACATTTTATAATGGTTTCTGCAGTTCAACATCAACCAAACAGTTGATCATATTTCATAGTTTTTCTGTTGACTTGTTAATTGTTTTTACCTTTGAACAAAACTCTTTAGAACTTTCTGTTAATGGTGAATATAATAACACTGGCATAATATTTACAGGATCCCCAAGGATATTGCAATTTACGACATGGCTATATGATTGATATACTAAGGCTGTGAAAGAATAAACACAAGCAAGTCAGCAACAGCAGCTAATATGGAATCATGAATTGAAGGTGGTGTTCAGATGGAGTGTGTGTGTGGATGTGGAGGCGGGGGATGGCGTAAACGTTATCAAGGGTCTCAATGTATGAAGGAGGCTGATTACGGTGACGACGCTTCACGTGACTGACGAGCAGTGGCCAGTGGGTCAGTCAGTGAGGTCGAGGCGAGTCGCACTGATACTTCATATACAATCCACTGGATGTGTGTCTCACCTGAGCTTCCCCGGACTGACGTAAGTTGAATTCTTTATACTGATATTACTCATGTCACCGCATCTACAGTTGACTTAAACTGAGATATAAGATCTAAAATATGCTAAAATACACGATCCACCACATTAAAGTGCTCCAATTTCCAAGCTATTTGTTTTTCTTCAGTCAGATGGCGCACCTCGTTTTTGTCAGATCTACGTGGTGTGAATGATACAAACAACCAAGCAACTGAAAGCTAATACAAATGCATGATAATCCCACTTTGCCCCTGACACCCTGTTTAACTAGCTTTCGAGATTATGGTTGCAGATGATCTTATAACGGTACTTTTTGTAAAACATTCTACTAATATTTTCATTGTATTTACGGCGATTTTTTTGAAAAGGGAGAAAGCGAGGGAGACTCAATGAAACTTTTGATAGCGCTCCCAAGTAGAAATGTTCTATTTTCTGCAGATGTTTGATTTGAGGGTCTAGACAAGGTCTAGGTTTCACTTCCATCAACCATTTAATATGGCTATGATTTATTTTTAAACATGCACTCATTTTTTAAAAAAAAAAAACGTATTTTCCTAATTTAAAGAAAGACATGGATTAGAATATTTCGGTAATACCTCTAAAGCCAGATTCTAAAATCCATTACACCACTAATTCTGCCTTGATTTACTTATCTCTCTAAGAGCCACCTTGACTTGCTCTTTACATCAAAGCAAAGAAATACAGCAGAGGTCTTTGCATTCAGGTGTTGAATAGACCAACATAGTGTGGAAATAAGGGCTCAAATCAAATTAAATTAACTTCAGTTATTTTAATTCCAGTTGTTCTGCACATAAAATTCACTTTGTAACGTTTCAAATTATTAAATATGTTTTGGAAAAGACAATATCACAATGCTGACATTTTGCTACAATATAAAGCTCAGTTTTTTAAGTATACGTACATATGTGAGGTGGGGTAGCAGGGCAGTTCCAGGATATAAAGCAAATAAAAGTTTTTCTGGGACATATTGATTGTTCATTTTCCAAATTTAAGTATGTAATTCAGTATGTAATGGACAATGATGTGTCACTTCAAATGGTTTATTTTACACAAACTTTCCCACTGTAATACATGTACATCTACAGTGCCACCTCCTTTTTTTGTCCTTCAGGTGTATGTATGGAGAGGCAGGTGGTGCAGCGGGCCAAGGAGGCCTTCCTGAGTGGCAGAACTCGGCCTCTGGAGTTTAGGTTGCAGCAGCTTCATGCCCTGCAGAGGATGATCACTGAAAAAGAGACTGAGATTTCCACTGCTCTCAAACAGGACATCAACAGGGTGAATGGAAATGCAGACACTACTGCATATGATATGTATGTTGCTAGCTGCTTTCTTGTCTAATTGATATAATGCTGTGTTTTCTACAGAGCCAATATGACACACCTCTCCTAGAGCTGATTGGCATTGAGAATGAGATCAAGCTGGCTATAGAGAAACTGGCAGACTGGGCAGCTCCTCAGCCTGTAGAGAAGAACGTCCTCACTATGTCAGATGAGGTTTATATTCAGTCAGAGCCCCTGGGAGTGGTGCTCATTATTGGAGCCTGGAACTACCCCTGGGCCCTAACTCTCCTGCCCCTTGTTGGAGCTATTGCTGCAGGTAGGGAACTTTTCTGTCTCCAGGCTCACAAACCAGCGTGTAGCTTGTGATTTAGTCAAGTAGACCTCTACTGGCAGTGACAATGGTGGACTGAAATTAGCACCAATACTTACTGTAAATGTCCTGCCTACAGCCACTACTGTTTTAAGTTATTTCAGATTAGACCTCTGTTTATGGTGAGTAGTTCAGTTGTTGGGTAAAACTATGATGGGGTTTTTTAATAAAAATGATAAAGGTATGACAATTTGCATGCTTACATTCCAGAAACTAATAGGAGCTATAGAGAAGTCATCCAATCAACTCAAGTCTAAAAATAAACCCTAAACCTAAACTCAATTATAACTAATTTGAAAGCCTGGTTCTTAGTCTTATACAACAAACTTGGAAAACTTTAAAGCCTATTCTATTTGTTATAGTGTACTGAGCTCCTGACCCATACTCTGAGTTTGTATAAAGTTTAGTCTGTAGCACAGATAATGTAATTGTAGTATTGATATATATGTAGTATTCATATCCATATATATTCATATATATATATATATATATATATATATATATATATATATATATATATATATATATATATATATATATATAAACCTCATATAACCTGACTTAAACCCCATTATACTTTCATCCAATAACTGAACTGCTCACCATAAGCAGAGGTCTAATCTAAAATAACTTAAAAAAATTTTTTATATATATATATATATATATATATATATATATGTGTGTGTGTGTGTGTGTGTGTTTAACCACACCTTCGACCTTGTTCTGATTTACAACTTATGTTATCAAGCCTAATTTCCTTACTATTGTTTGGTAACTTTTGAACCTTCACTAACTGACTTCAGTGATCTCTTCATCTAAACCATCAACCTGTCTCTTAGACTTCATCCCAACCAGGCTACTTAAGGAAGTTCTGCTCTTAGTTAGCACTTCTCTACTAGACATAATCAATCTGTCCTTATTATCAGTTGTGACTTTTTACATAATGATACTTTATTTGAGGATTTTCAGTCAGGATTTAGAGTGGGTCATATCAAAGAGAGCACTGGTTAAAGTTACAAATGAGGTTCTAATTTCTCCCTACTTGTCTTGTTAGATCTTAGCGCTGTATTTGACGCTATTGACTATCATAACATATTACAGAGACTGGAGCATTTTATTGGCATCAAAGAAACCACTCTAAGTTGGTTTAGGTCCGTTCATCAGATCAATTTCAGTTAGTGGACATTAACAAAAATTTCTTTAGATACTTAAAGTTAGTCACAAAGCTCAAACCCCTTTAATTAAGTTGAAAGCCTACACTTCAATAACCTATTGATGTCTTTGTTCCAGTTTCATTGTGGTGGTTTACAGAGGAAAAATTGCAAAAAGTGTGTCATTGTCCAAATGCTTATGTAATGAACTGTATCTTTTCCAAGCAGTAATGAATTTCAGATATATTCTGGATATTAAGTAGAGGGCAAGCTAGTCCTGTCCTCTAAGTATTCAGAGTATGGAATGATTCAGGGCTTATATTACACTACCTAAGGTAACCTTGATGTACACTATCTTGTATGTGCAGAGATTAAGAGAAGATAGCATTTTTAGCCATTTTCACTCTTTTATTTGAAAATAATGTAATAATTCACAAATATGAGCAAAGCTGAGGAAAATATCCTGCTGTGAACTTCATTTGACAATCCACCCCAACTCTGAATTCCCAGCCTCTGCTTGCCTGCATTCTGTCACTCAGTGATCTCATCCTATTCACAGAGACCTGTGTTCTCTCTGCAGGCAATGCAGCTGTGGTGAAGCCATCAGAGCTCAGTGAGTATTCTTCCCTCCTTCTCCGGGCTCTGCTGCCTCGCTATCTGGACAAGGTCTGAACTCCATCTGCTATTGTTAATGGGATAATGCTCAGAGCTGCTGTAATATGAAAGCTTCATGCTAACACAGCAGTCATTGCCCTTTATGAATGAATACTAATATCTGTTCTGATATCTAATATCAATATATACATACATTTTCAGAATTGCTCATTCACATCCTAATTCAGTAGAGCAACAGACTATCTAGGCATGCGCTTGATAAAGCCCCTCTTGCTGGGCAGACACTCAGAATGGGCTAGTTGTTGCTACATAGGAAACTTAATTACATTAAGAATGAAGATACTGATTGATGGATATAAAACAAATTTTACTCTTCATGCTGTTTGTTTTCAGGACCTTTACTCAGTAGTAACAGGTGGAGTGTCAGAGACCCAGGAGCTGCTGAGGCTGAGGTTTGACCACATCTTTTACACAGGAAACAGCACAGTTGGCAAACTGGTGATGGAGGCTGCAGCTCGCCACCTCACCCCAGTGACCCTAGAGCTGGGAGGGAAGAGTCCCTGCTACATTGACAAGAACTGTGACATCAGAGTTTCATGCCGGTAACACACTCAGCAGAGTAGCCCCCACCAGCAGTCATACACAGAGTGAATAAATTTAACAGGGCTCTAATGACAACATGTCATCAGTTGTTGTTTAGGAAATTTGGCCACATGGTCTATGTGCTATACAGCACTGTTTATGGTGTCCTGTACTGAATTACAGGCCTTAAGCTGCTGCTCTAGATTTTAAATCTTGATGACATTGGTGAGCTATAGAGGTTTAGCTCATTCAGCAAAGAAGACAAAGAGGCACTAGCTTCAACTACTAAAAGTGCTATGTCTACAGTCTTGTTAAAGTTTGTGCTAAAGTTATGGCATAATGCCTACTACCACTGAACAGAGACGATGTGAGGTTTAAGCATAGAGCCCATTATTACCAAACAGCATCATTTGGAGTGTTATGGAATAAGCAAAGGATCTATTGGGGACACATAGATGATTTGGGTTTCTATGGTTGGCAGCACTTAATGGCCCAAGCTGATGTTTTAGCCTTGCTTTCATCTTACTTCACTTGACGTTACACTTGACATACCATAAATTTAAGATTGATTTCCTATCATATCCACGGACATTAATTTCTATTCATTTGGTTCCTTCATCTAAGATTTAGAAGAAAGTTGCTTAAAACAAACCTTGTTTATGTAATAAGCAAAAAAATGTGTCCTTCTTCATCAATTTCATGTTTACATCTTCTGAATTGCATAGTCACTGTAATGATTTCTAGCAGCCATATAACAATTCTCAGATGTCACGGTGTCATATATTGTAACACCAAATATGGTTATAAAACAGCTATGTGATGGATTATTGCACGTAAAGCAAGTCTTTAATTTTTTAAGGTAGTAATGTAGTAAACACATGGGAACGAGTCGATACCTAGAAGGAAGAAAATCAAATGTAAAACTTTTGAACTACTACTAAAAATTGGTGCATTCCTTTTGTCCAGCTCCACATACATACATGTATCTGTATGGGACATGCTAAAACACTGAAATATTCATATTGTACATTAATTGAATTATAAATGAAAGTGATCACCTCTGTTAATTTATGCTTCCATACCTTTTTTGTGCAGTCGTATCACATGGGGAAAGTTTGTCAACTGTGGTCAGACATGCATTGCTCCAGACTACATCTTGTGTGAACCCTGCATCCAGGGCCAAGTAGTAGAATGCATCAGACACACTCTACTGGTAACATTTAAACTCTAAACTGCTTGTTAATATAGATTAAATTCTGCAGTCTGAAGTTTTATTAAGACCTTTTAATCCTTCCCAGGAATTTTATGGTGCTGATCCTAAATGCTCCCCCGACTATGGCAGAATCATCAACCAGCGTCACTTCAGCCGAGTCATGGGTCTGATGGAGGGTTACACTCCTGTGGTGGGAGGCCAGAGTGATGCCTCACAGTGCTACATTGGTAGCTAGATACATTTTTTATCACTCAGCTCAGATCATACAACAATACAATGTCTGGTCTATATTTCTATTTTATGAACATTGATGCTGCATTTTAAGCCCCAACAGTGCTGAAAGATGTGCCACCCCATTCCAGACTGATGCAGGAAGAGATCTTCGGACCTCTACTGCCCATAGTGACTGTGAGTGACATGGATGATGCCATTCGCTTCATCAATGAGAGAGAAAAACCTCTGGCCTTGTACATCTTCTGCACTGATAAGAAGGTGAGAGCAAAGAGTAGGAAAGTTGAGATTTGAAAAAGTTTTTAATGTTTGAAACTCTTAATAATTCTTCTCATTTCTTGACTTCCTGTCTCTCAAAGGCTATAAAAAGAATGATTGAGGAGACCTCGAGTGGAGGAGTGACAGTCAATGACGTATTGATGCACTACACACTTAGCTCTCTCCCGTTTGGTGGCGTTGGTAAGACTGATCCAAAGTGCATTTTTGTCTGTATTGACTTTGATGGACTTAAGCAAAAACTTGTGTGTGTGTGTGTGTGTGTGTGTGTGTGTGTGTGTGTGTGTGTGTGTGTGTGTGTGTGTGTGTATATATATATATATATATATATATACATGTATATGTATGTATATATATATATATATGTATATTTATATGTATGTAGAGTGAACCATTATAAGTCTCTTTTAGCACAAGTGCCAAAAGATGAGAAACAAATATTGTTGAATGAAATTGAATGTAAATTCAAAATATGCAAAATATTTTTATTAGGATAATTATTGCATAATTTTAGTGGGCATTGCAAACATACATCATTTTGTACATCATACATCAGTTGTCTCTTTTACAGTGACTTTTAATATACTATTTTTATTGACAACACATGACTTGTTTGTGTCTCCTCCAGGTCAGAGCGGTATGGGCCGCTACCATGGCAAACACACTTTCAATCAGCTAAGCCACCAGAGGGCATGTCTTGTCCGCTCTTTGGGCATGGAGAGTGTTAACCTGGCTCGGTATCCTCCTCAGAACCGCCGGCGGGCACGCAGGGTACGGATGGCTCTCAAATCACCCCTGATAGATATGTCCAAAAGGACATTCATCTGGGCTGTTGCTGCCACTATAATTGGCTTCGGTCTCTTCATCACCCTCCTGGTCATCCTGCTCATAGCTGCAGGCCTCAACTGTACCTGCTGGTACTGGCGAGGCTTTTATAACTAGAGACACTTTAACTTCTCAATCGTTGTAAGTCCACAAGGGAAAAAAGTGCCAGCAACATGTGTTCCATATTAAGCACACATCTGAACACATGCGGAATCCTGTTTTACAAGATCTAACTCTGTTTGCTGTGTGTCTTACTTTGTATCAGAAAACCTGCTTGAGCAGTGCGACAGATATGGTTAAATACAGTCCAGAAACACTGTATTCACTTTTTCAGAAAATATGAGTATACAGAAATTTGAACCTGAGGTGAGGAATCCACATTCTACTTACAGTATTTAACTGAAAAGATTGTTGATCTATTACTAATCTATGTAGGAGATTTTAAAAATTCCTCTGAAAATGCTTTTTCCTCTTAAGATAATATATCACTTTAAAACTGTTTTTTCATAAGATTCCTTTAAAGAAACTAAAAACACTGAGAAAACAAAGATATTTTGCACTATATAGTGCAAAATATCTTTAGTTTTTATTATTTTTTATTGATAAAATGATATTAAAGTTTAGCTTTCCACTTTTCAAGCTACAGCGGGTAAAATAATTATTGAACACATCAACGTTTTTTCAGTAAATATATTTCAAATGGGGCTATTGTAATGAAATTTTCACCAAATGTCAGCAACAACCCATGTAATCAACACATGTAAAGAAATCAAAGCATAGATGTCCATAAATTATGTCCATAATTCATATAATTGAAGGACAGATGAATGGAAAAATGTACAGAGACAAGCTACCAGGATGCTGAAGATGAAACGAGGGCGGACATTTCAGCAAGACAATGATCCCAAACAAAGCCAAGGAAACTCTCAGTTGGTTTTAGAGAAGAAAATAAAGCTGCTAGAATGGCCTAGCCAATCACCTGACTTGAATCCAATTGAAATCTATAGAAAGAACTAAAGATCAGAGTTCATAGAAGAGGTCCAGGGAACCTTCAAGATTTGAATACTGTGAAAGAATGGGCCAAAATCAAACCTGAGCAATGCATGTGACTAGTTTCTTCATACAGGAGGTGTCTTGAAGCTGTCATTACCAGCAAAGGCTTTTGTACGAAGTATTAAATAAAATCAGTAAGCGTGTTCAATACTTTTCCCCTGTCATTTCATTTTATTACACATAACATTCTTTCTGAACTTATTTCTTTTGGTTTCTTTGTATGTATGGATTACTTGGGTTGTTACCAAAATTTCATGTCAATAGCCCCATTAGAAATATATTTACCAGGAAAAATGGTGATGAGTTCAATACTTATTTAACTGCTGTATGTGAAGGTGAAGAGATCCAGGAGAGTTGGCAGTTTGGTGTTGCTTACTATTTGTTGATAGAATGGATTTGGATCAGAGTGACATATCAGGCTTATACCGCATCAGTCAGTCAAGTCATCTTTTTCTTTTTTTAGCCTATTTTTTGTCATATTGTAAAAGAAATAAAAGCTGAATGTAACCTGTTTTGGGTATGATGGAGGTTTTTTCCTATCTGTGTGCAAGTAAACGAATAAGAAGTACATTCAACAGCAAACAGTCATTAAAAATAAACCTTCTTCAAATGTTGATACACTTATTTTTTATATCATATATATCAGCTTATCCAGATGTTGCTTTGCAGACTTCAGATGTTCACATTTGTAATGAAGTCACAGTTAAGGATTCCTTCTGATGACTCTTCCCTGTAGACCCTGTTTGTATATTAATTCTAAATAAGGTTTAGCTTTTTCTTTCCACCCATCTGATGTGCAGTTTTATCTGAAAGTTTTCTTGATCTTCCAGATCTTGTCTTGACTTCCAAACTTCGTCTTAACTACCAAATTTTAAGCTGGAATCTCTTTGATTCTTTTTCTAGCATTCCCTGCTTAACAGGTATCTATTAGCTTCATTTTCAGATCCTTGGTTGTTGACTGTTATCACAAGGTACCAAGAGTCAGAGAACTTATCATCAGCTGACAATTCCTAATGACAATTCTTGACCAGCCTTAAAAATAATGCCTAAGTAATGTCACCAAACCCCAAAACAAGAGCAAAATATATCAATAATAAAGCGAACATCTCCAATGCAATATAATACTAGAAATGCGAAGTTCAAAGCAAACCAAGAGACTGAGAAAATGCTTGGTACTTTTATATAAAAGGCTATTTAAAACCAGGTGCCTACCTAGAGTCTCACAGTGAGTTTTTTGGACTTTCTTGGCTGAAAATTGTTATTGACTTCTCCAGATAGTTGTCTCCTCAACTTATTAGAGGAAATCACTTAAAAATAATGTGATTCAACAACTGTTTCTTCACAAAGTGAACATTGGAATGATTATAGAGGTAGGATTTATTACAGGGCTGTTGAAATAGACTGCAATAGTTTTTAGCTAGGTTACCGAATCAACTGACAACTGAGTGTATAAACTATCCCAACATTTTCTTAACAAAAAACAAGTGTCTAATACAAAACCTCAAGTAAGCTCAGAGAGAAAAAGAGACAAATTATTTAGTTCTATTGCATATTCCATACAGCCAATAGCCAATTAACTGGTTTAATTTGGAAAAGATTAGCCTGTCTTTCTAGTGTGCCACTATAGAAACAATAACTCAATGATTTGTGTTTTATTAGTTGAATTAGATTGTTTTGGTGACATAGTAATACTTAAATGAAGATCTGATCATATTTTAAGACATATTTATACATAAATGCAGGTAATTTCAAAGGGTTATCTTACTTTTACTTCTTTCTACTTCTCTGAGTCATTACAGCAAATGGATCCAGTAGTCCCTTAATGATGTAATATGACAAAAACAAAAACAACAAGAAAACCATAACAATTGAGATGTGCTCCCTTCCGGGTTATTGGTTCCCCTAAGTCTCAGTACAGTGGAAACATATTATGTATGGCTACCAGATGGCAGTAGAGAGCTAAAGAAGAGTATTTAGGGACCAAATCAACAGATTGAATTATCAAACAGGTTTTAAACATATTCATTGGCTTTTCTATTTAGTAACTATGTTATAAAGATAAATCTAAAAAAAATCACATAAATACTGAATAACACTAAAATTAAGAGAAGATGTAAAGTTTAAAAGATTCACTGACTATACAATCTCAAATATCAGTTATAACACATAATGACAAATGTGCTGCAGTTATTCCCATCCCAATTTGGGCCAGAGTCGGTTCATGCTCTTTTGAGTCATTTAAGCTAGCATCCTATTAGCATTGCACTCTCTTTGATTCTCTGAGATTCTAAGCTCTAAACTGACAGTTTTATCACTTAATAGATCTGTGGATATCCAGGCCTTCAGATTGTAAACCATTAAAGGAAACAGCTGCCATCTCAGCACCCTGCTTCAGCTCTAACAGGCTGACTTCATTTGTTCTCAGTACCTGGAGGCCTAAATAATTTGCATAACTACACTAAAGTCATATTGTTGACTTAGCCTGGACATTAAATCAGTTAGAAATACCAAGTCAAGGGCTTCCATGGGAAAACAACCACTGTTGGTCTCTATATCTACAGTTTACACTTTTGGTGGCGAGATTCAGTCAGTGTACTGCCTTGTACTACAAAGTGACTATAAGAAATCAGTAAGGGGTTGACAGTTTTGATGACCAACATCCAACAAATAACCTGAAAAACAGACAACCAGTGCTGTACTTCATTTCAACTCTGAAGGGTAAAAGACTTGTTCTTAAGCTAGATACTGATCAGCACAGCAGTTCTGTCATGTTAACAATTTGCATGGACACGTATTACCTCAGATGCCATCATTTCTATCAGAATCTGCTCTAATGAATTGGTAGTGTGAAAGACACTTATTTGTGTCACTTTGTGTTTGTGTGTTCGACAGGTCAACGCTTTGTAACCTGTAGTGATGTGGTCCATTTGCAGATGACTCATGTGCTGCTGTAGATACTTCTGATGAATACTGTACCATATTGTAAGAGCTTTGTTGCTGCTGAAAAATTAACTTTGCAGTGGTTTGCTCTCATATGCCCTCTACATATGAAATACACACTGCCAAAGAATCTCAGACTAGCAGCTGCCTGACTGAACACTGCTCAGTCACACTGCTGCTTTGGAAAGATGGATATACCTTATGCATACATACACACACGTTTCAATCTGCAAAGCATAACTCGTGAAGTACAGTGTTTCTCATGTGTCATATCTCACATACTGTTTTCTTATTACTAATATTTCATGAATAAAGGATTGTTTTGACTTGGAAGAGAATTCCCTTGAAGATGAAAGTTTGAAAATCTTGAGATAATTCAAGAGAAAGACCTAAGTTGAACATACATTTTCAGGCATTTATAAAGTGCATACTGTGTAAATTCAGTTAACCTTTAACTGGTTTGAAAGTCATTCCAGCTATATATCAGTTGAGGGTTTAGTTGGTATCTGATTTTGATTAGGAGGTGATTAGTTAGTGTTTAAATAATGTCAACATGTTACTCAAAGCAGAAATATACAAGCACCCACAAACTCTATTATTCATTCTGAACATAATTAAAATATGTTGTGATGCCCCAAGTTCACATACAAAGACCCAGAGCTGTCTTTTTTCCTTTGTATGAGCGGAGTGTCCTGGAACTGGTCTGATGAGGAAGCACCTTAGTGTTACAATTGGTCTTCACAATTATACTTCCTTGACAGTAGTACAGAATAAAAAGTATGAAATTTTAAGTCTAAAGTGTTGTGGGTGTGTGAATGGGTTACTGGACCCAATGGACAATGCTTTAGGAATTTGAGAGACAAGGAACACCAGACTCGTGTTGAATTTGTGCAAGATTTGGTTGTACAGTTTAATCACTTGTGTTTGGCATCAGACATTTTCAAGAACTGAGCAACTGAAAAACTGCGTGCCACTAATATTGCTACCTACATAAATTAATGAAAAGTTAAAATTCCCAAAGAAGCAGCAGTCTAGGCTAATGAGTACATTCTGACATACAAAAAAAAAAAACACGTCAGTGCAGCAGAACAGTTTTTCAGCATAATTCAGCATAATGTGCAAGTAAAACCTGTTGCTTTGGCTGCCGCTAGTGTTTCTTCTCTCCAGCTAGCACTTCAAACAGTTGTTCATGCTGAAGGCCTATGTTCCCCTGTATGTGTGTCCGAAAGTAAAGGTGATTATTTTGCATTTATTTTGGATGGTGATATGCCCGGAAAGAAGGAAGTAGTTGTTAAAATCTTGAGAGACACTGGTTTGCTGCATAGCTTTTGTGATTCAATTCTGCCTTTCTCCCCAGATACAAACACTGAAGATTTTATTTTGATTTGGAGTATGGGTATGACTATCATTCCAGTACTACTACATAAACTGTCGCTAGTCTGTGCTTTGGTAACCAGAGAAATTGCAGTTTAGGTGCACCAGGCACTGCATGTGGAAGAGGTTGATATGATTCTGGGGAATGACTTTGCAGGAGGTAAAGTTTGGGCCGATGCTCTGCCAACAATCTGATTACCCAGGTTTCTGCCGTCAAGTCAGAGGGAGGAAAAACAGTGGAGTCTGTCCATGAGGCAGAGTTGTTCCAAGCTTGTGCAAGTGAAAGCTGTAGTAATGCTTGAGCCTCATAGTGAGTTCATTCAGAAACAAAGTCTGATTCCTCGCTGAAGGCCCTTTTTTAGCTGTCTCCTGAGGGAAACTGCAGCTCAGGGTTATTTTGTTCAAAATGATGTTCTGCTGTGTAGGTGGTGTGCTCAGGAAGACACGTTTATGGGAAACCAATTCTTCAAATATTGGTATCTGCTAAAATTAGAGAAGTGGTGATCAGACTTTCCCATGATGATGTACCAGTTCATATGGGTGTTCATATGTTCACATCTTGCATCATTTATCTAGGCCCCAGTTGAAAAGTATCTAGTTTGTATTCTTATAAAGTGATGGCCTTTGATTCATGTAATGCCCTAGCAACATTCCAGTGACTGATGAACCATGTGGCGGCAGATATATTAGGTTTTGCTGTGTATCTGGTGTTGGCACAGTTAACAATGAATTTTGCCAAGAGCGGTTTTGCCAGAGCTACAGTTACCTATTAACACAAGGTGGTTGGGCAGGCTGAGGTTCGCCTGTTGAGGTTGAATTAGAATACGTCAAGATTTTACATCGTCTGAAACAAAAAAAAATAAATGAATAAAGAGATGCATTTTCTTGGTGTGATGGAGTTTTATAGATGTTTTTGTAAGAAATCCGCTTCAGTTGTGGAGCCCCTTATTGACCTTTTGAGGTCTAAGATCAAATTTGGCCCACTGTGCTTTTGAAAATGTTAAAGTGCTTATGTTTCTTACCTGTTTTGGCAGATATATGGGGACAAGAGTAGTATTGCTGCAAGCTGATGATGTGGGGACAGAGAGGCTGGTAGGGTTCTATTCAGAAAAGTAAAATATATATCAGTATATATCAGTATAACTATTATGTCTCTCAGAAAGGGATGTATGTTGGTTTTGGGATTCCCCTTGTAGTGTACAGACCATAATCCCCTTATTTTTTCACTCTTCAAAATCATAATCTACACTTAATGAGATGAATAGTATTTTTGCAGCCTTATCATTCCTATATCCACCATATGAAAGGCGCTGAAAATGTAATGGCTGGCACCCTCTATCGTGCGTTCTCTTTGCATAGTGTACAACTGTAGCTAAATTTTCCCTGGATTTGTTCCTATGTCTGTTTCTCCCTGTTAGTCTGTCCTGCTCTCCCTTAAAATGCTCTTATATGTAACAAAGTTGTGGAAGGGATTCAGGAGAAGTACTTTGAGGAATGGGTAGAGAGTATTTGCATTTTCTTTTTTTTTTTTTAAAGGTTAAAAGTAGGTGATAAGTATGATTTTGTCATTGTTAGTTTACCAGTACAGTAAAAGTGTAAAAGGCAGTATCAATACATTATTGTACTGGTTATATGTTGTTAAAGAAATTGTTGTATTTATCATTGTACTTTTTGTGATTTTGCAGGGTAATTGGTGGGCCTCTTTTATTATACAATAGGGTTTGATGCCCCCTCCCACCCTGCTCAGGCTTCCTTGTGTGTTTTCCTATTCCTGAGTGATGCATTCATTTAACCAGTCACATGTTTGGTATGTGATTGTAATGGGCACTATATACAATTTTTAACAAAAAACAAAAGCAATATCGTCTGACATGGTGATGCTTGTATAATTTTCAAAAAACCTGTGTTTTGCTATGTGAGGCCATCTAGGTTTTTGCGGCTTGCTGCTTAAGTAAGCAGGGTCTGTCTGTGTTAAGTTGTGACTATCACCAGATAAAATGGGTGTATTTCCTGAATAAGTAAAAGGTGTTACACAGCTGACAGATTAAACAACATTTATATAGGTAAAGCAGGGGGTCAGTCAAGCAGATTGCTAGTGTGATGAGGATGGCGCCCAACTGACCTTTACTCATTGAAACACATCACTTCGAATCCCATCGCATAGCTTGATAAATATTCATATTTCTTTGGCCAGCATGTTTTGTATTGTTTGTGGGTGATATTTATACAAATATGCATTTTACATTAATTGGGGATCTTTACTTTTTCAAGCAAGGTTTTCAATATGTCATCACAACTCACAGATCCAGGGCTTAGCTTCTATTTATGAAAATGAAAAATCTGCAAATGACAGTATTGGGACCAAAGGAAGTGGAGTATGTAACAAAGATCAAGAGATAACATGACCACAAGTTAAACTCAAACACTGCAGTGATTGCTCTTACTGTCCTTGAGCGGCACATCAAAAGCTCTAAGTTAATCCGAACTCTCCACAGGTCTGTGTAGAGACCCGAAGATGGTAGTTCACATGCCGAGAAGTTGACTGAATTAATCCTTCCCCCATATACAGTATATAAATACATTCACTCTAAGATTCCGGTCCATGTGGACTTGACTGCATCACATCTTTTCTGCTGATTTATCTGCTGCTTGTTGATGCTGCCAATCAAGCATTCTACTATATCCCAAAGGTATTCTATTAGATCTTTTCAATCTTATGACTGGGGAGGCAATTCAAGTAAACTGAACTGAGTGTCATATTCATGAACCGATTTGAGAAAACATTTGCTTTTGACGTGCGGCATTGTCATGCCGGAACTAGCCATTAAAGATATGTAAATTGTGGCTATAAAGGGATGCAGAGGTGGTTGTCGGCAGGTATAGGAAGAGGGATAAGAGGCAACTGAGCTCATCCCTGTAGACCAACTCATCCTTGTATTTGTAGGGCATTCTGTAAAGCTCCATGGAGACCCTCCTAATCCCAGCACCTCTCAGTCAGGAAGGTGTAGAACTCAGTTGCCATTTCGGCAACACTGCAGAACTCTGACTTGGGAGTAGAAGTATTTTAGTTGCATCCTTATGGCAGATAAAATGATCAAGTATTTTCTTCATTTCCTCTATGAAATAGGAACAGGACAAACAGAGGGACTGTTTTCCCACACTGCTGAGGCCCAGGAAAGATATAGCCCAACAGTATGTATGGAGTTGTTTGAAAACTAGTGAACACTGAACCAAAAAAGTTTTGCAAGCCCCAAGGTCACCATCATAATGCACAGAGGTGGGGACCAACGTTTATAGGGTAGAGGAGAGGGGCTGTAGGTTGGATGTGAAGGGCAAGGGGTTAGCTGTTGGGTCTGCACAGTTAGTTGGTTCTGCATGTTCAACGGGGTCTGTGACATTTGTTAGCTGAGCTAACAGGGTCTTTAAGGCTTGTCCAAGCAGGATGCCTTGACTGGCAAGGGCTTGGTGCAACAAATCTGCATCTGCTGGGTTCATGTTTGGTGCCAGATTGTACTGTCTGGGGAAAGCAGAACAGATGAACTAGTGGAAATCAAGTTAGGGAGGAACAGAAGTAGAGGGCATGGTAGGTGATGGTAAACAAGCAGATATAACTAACCAGCTTTATCTGACTACCTGAAGTAGCTGGGCATGTTGCACTGAAGCACTGAGAAGATTATTTTACTGATTGTCAATAAATAGCTCCAGAACATAACCTAAAACCATAAATTGTAATTTTTACATTTTAACTTAATTTTGTGCCCTGTATTTGGGTTCCTATGCCAGGGAAATAGTAGTTCAGTTGGAAGACAATTAGTGTTTAGAGTCCTGGTGGCTAGCAGGTAATGGTTGTCTAGTGTATTGAGGGTTATTGAAATAAGAACAATATGCATTTTGCACAAAGCAAATGATACAGACATGGTGGAATAGGTAAAACAGTTGTTTAAGAAGCCTCTTAAGATGTTAAATAAAATCTGGCAGCACAGTGAATGGCCCTATGGTGAATGAAGATTGCAAGAGCACATTTATACCTGGTTTTAGCAAGCGTAATAAATTACATATTATTTAGTCCTTTGTCTCTCCATCATCATCATCATCATAATCATCTGTATCTTTGTTCTATGGAGGAATCGATCCTGGTGTTGGGAAAAGGTCTGGAATGTGATTATCATCAGTGTTGGTAATTGCATTGTTGTTACTAGTTTGTGGTTTTTTTCTTAGACCATAGAAGTGGAACCATAAAAGGGTCCTGCTCACCTTCTCTGCTTCCTTCTGAAGTCCCTCACCAAAATCGAATCCCCTGGTTCCAGATCATGCAATGGACCTGTAACAGGTTTTTGAACCTGCTTATGAATGACAGAGAATAGAGAGGACAGGTTTGTACAGTAACGCAGCATTACATCTTCGCAAAGATGGGTTCTCTGGTAGTGGTCTGTTTACATGCCCAGCTCCAGTGTTCACTGGTCAACCAAAAAGAATTGTCTCTGCTCCCCTCACAAGCTCTTATTTGCATCAGTACAATAAAGAATGCTTTTGTCCATGGCAGTCCCATGACCTCACAACATTTAGCCAATTTGTTTTTGAGGGTTTTCTCTGTCTACTGTGCCTCCACTAGTTTAATGATAAGCAGAATGTTGTTTCATGTCCATTCCAAAATACTGGAATAATCTTTTGCCTTTGGTGCAGTATTTATAAAAGGCATGCTATTATCAATACTGATTTTACCTTGAATACCCCCTCTTGGTATTATCCCAGTTATAAGAGCTTTTTTTACTGCTCCTGAATCTTACTTGGAAGTGGGAACTGCTTCAACCTACATTGAAAACATGTTCACTATCACCAATCACCAAACAATACTTTTTCCTTCACTAGGTGTTCATCTGTAAGTGATCAAATGGTTTGTCTAGAGGTGGATTAGAGACTTGAGGTGGCTTTAACCCTTGGTATACATTGTTTGCAGCAAAACTAAAGACTGCTTACAATATTTGTCAGCAAACTTTGTAAATCCTTTAGTGAACCAGAATTGTTTAATCTGAGATACTATTCTACTTATGACACATGGTCTTTAGCACAACAGGGAAACAAGTACTTAAGCAAGTACTGTTTGTCATTCGGCCCAATCCAAACATTTTTTTCCCCAACACAACACATTGAGAGTTTTTCCAAAGTCTCTTTTCATCAGGGGTAGCTCTGGCTTGAATTTCCTGTAAGTTGAGCAACCGATGTCAGGCAACAGTCAGAGACACGGAAAGAAACACATTTGGTGAGAACTTCAGTTCAGCAAAAAAATCATGTGGTTGACCATCACCTGGAGGAAGCAGAGTTGCAGGATTGAGAGTTGTTGAACATTTCACTGTTATATTTGGAATTTCCAATTACACTGTGTTGTATCTCAGCCATCTTGCTGCTGATAGATGAGCTGTTGCTCTGTTCCAACAAAATGATGAGGACTTCTTGTGTTACCAAAATGGTCAGATTCTTGTGACCCACAATATCACATTTCTCTTTTTTTGGTTTTAGCTTGAGCAGAGAACTTTGGATAGTGATGTTATTTCTTTATGGAACATCTGAATTTAGATAGTTAACTGCCAAAAACAATCCTGTTCTTTCTGGCTTAGTTTTTTACAAATGTCAGCATGCTGCCTGCATGTTTTTGTAGTCTGTCTCAGCTTTAGTGTTGCACCGTCTGCATAATTCTCAGTTCATGGTAGATGAAATTAGCCCATAAATCTGTTATTTCTAGGAATGTCCAGACAGTGTTAGGTGTATAAATTACCTAGAGTGGAGCAGAGTCAGTGAAAAGTTCCATTTTTTTTTACATCCAATGTTACTCACCAAAATGCATTGTGAATCCTTGAGGTTAAACAAACATGTTGAATGCATTTACCTCCTCTTAAAACATTTGCATCCAGTACATCACTGACAGAACGTTACTTCATGTAAGATTCTTCTTATAAATGGTTTTGCAACAGGTCAAGATCTGAACAATAAATAAATTTTGAGCGGTGGGGAGATAGAGTTTTACTTAACAGGAATTGCAGTGAGTGATTCCACAGATGCGTGCAGGTCAATGAAGCCTCTGCATTAAAAATAGTAGTTAGTTAATTTTTGCTTTTATCTGTTTCTCACAGTTTTCATTTACTTTTTATTTACTTTTTGCTGACTAAAATTGTAATCAAATTTCATTTCATTTTGTTTTAGCACCATTTTCACTGTGAATACTGAAATAAGTCATCAACAAATATATTTTTGTCATAGTGGACCCAAACAAAGTAACACAGAGGCAGACTTATGCAGTGAAGATCCTTTAATAGAATGAAAGGCTTTCAGGTAGACGAGTGGATAAAAAGACCAGTGAGTACCTCAGCAGTCTGGTAAATGAGCAGAAACAGGAAACAGGATCACGTGATTTTGAGATAAAACTTGAAGCACAGAAAACACTGACAAGTACAAAACAAGATACAATCAAAGGATCGGGGCAGGACATAACAGTACCCTCCACTTCAAGGAACAGCTTTTAGTGAAAATATAAACTCCAAGCAGAAAAGAAGTAGGAATTGAACCCACAACCTTCTGATTGTGCTGTGAAGTGACAGGACTAATCATTGATGGAGAGAGTTACCATAGAAAAACTTTGTAGTTGAATTAACATTCTGGACAAGATGCATGCTATCTAAAACAAACACCTTGACTCTGATATCACTGTGACTTATGATGTAAATATAACTTCAGCAACAGCCTTCTGCTTCATTGTGTACCGAACATTTGATTTATGGGGAGGTGATGGTATTATCAGTGCACCAGGCTGTCAAATAACATCTGGTGTTATTTGTACAGTAATGTCATGTTCTCTCACCATGTGCTGCCATATTATTGGTGTTCATCTTGTCTATCCTTTGTGTGTTATTTGGTTTGGGCAAGCCAGTATACTGTATATGTTCCCTTGGGTGTCATTGTCTCAGGTCTGTTCGTTCAGTTAATGCCATGTCTCGTTGTTGTAATAAGTACAGTCATATTTTGTTTACCTCTTTTATAGATCTAGGTATAAGTTTCTTGGCTTGTAAAGTTTTGCATTTTTGGGTGAAAAACCCAGTCTTCATTAACAACTCCTGTATCCCCATTGGCTCACTGCCAGGTCCCTGACATGCATTTCATAAAATATTTGCATCCAAGCTTATTATTATCATTTTGTTTGTGATGCTTTTCGCTTTTTTGGTAAAATTACTTATAATTTTTCATGCATCGAAAATGACAAAAATTTAAGGCAGCAAGGTGGCTCATCAAGGTGATTACTGCAATGTTGCGAAGAACTGTTACGTTGCCCAAACAAGGCCACATGATTATTATAAAAAAAATAGTTAACATATCAGTAATAATAACTGTTTCTCAAACCCCTATTCAAATGTGACTTGTAGATGCACTGGACATGAATTTCAGTCTGGAATATTGATTGGTTTGGTTCTCCATTGTTTACCATCTGTTGGGGCTGTAAGTCATTACAAGCTGTGTAAACGGTTCGTACCTCTTTTAGTCATCTGTATCCATCAGTGCATTGATCTGCTCAGATTAAGGTTGTTGGGCAAACAGTGCAACAACCATGATTTCCTGGGGCAGGAATTTTCCTTTTTTCCATCTGGTGTTCTGATGTCACATGGCATTAATGTAAATATATCTTTGATTTTGTATTGTGTAAGTCAGAGGTAAGCACTCAGCCAGAGTATTTAGAAGCTCGGTTTTGTGATTCTAAGAATTCTAAGAATTTTGGAAGTTTTGGCAATTATTATGATCCAGCAATAATGCTAATGCTTTTTGAATGGCATTATACTTGGGGGTTTACTATGCATTTGCAGATTTTACCATTACTTTAGTCACACAAATGTCAGTTGGCAAATGTCAGTTGGCTATAAGGGGTAGTTTTTGTAAATCAATGATTTAGAAAGTTAATTCTTTATCTTGAAAGACGCTGTTGAAAAAATGATCTCACCTAAATATCCCTTTAATAATTGTTTTGGAGCTTTTTGATCATATCTTATGATTTTCATCATCAGATTAGGTTTGCTGTTTAAAAATTAAAGAATCATTGATGTTTGTTTTTGTTTCTAATTGTAGCTGTTCACCTGAAAGTCAGTTTCCCTTATCTTACATCCACATCCATAAAAATTATGAGACATACACCCAGTTACCAGTTTATTAGGAACACCTAGCTAAAACCAGTGTAGTCTAATTCAAAAGACCTGCAATAAACTGCCTTTCTGATTTTTGAAATAAACTACCTTCATGATACTACTTGTTGAAACAGTTTTAGAGAGTGTTGAATGAACATACTTAATGGTGCTCTTGAACAGTACTACTTTATAAAGAGAGGTGTCTCTGTTATTTAGTCTATCTTCGCTGACATAAATAGGCATAAAACTTCCTGCCAAATAGTGCAGGGATGTTGAAGTGTTATTTTTGCTCAGTTTATACTGGGGGCAAACATCCTAAGTGTTGCACACCTTTCATGCCATGAGACTGCAAAAATTACTAAAATGATTTACTGGTATTTTCAGTATTGAGTGGAAGTAACACTGTTTGCATTACTATCATCCATAAAATTAGGCTACATAAATCTGATAAATTGTGAAATCAATAAGTGTTTTAACTTAACTTTCCATAATAATTGTGTCGGTGCTACCTGTGTACTTTTCCAGTAAATAAACAAAACTCTACTCACTTGTATAAATTTTCAATCATAAAAGTAATCATGACACAGAGAAAAAAACATATCCCCTTGAGATGATAGTAGTGTTTGAATAAAATGCAAAGTAGTTGTTAAAACTAGCTGGCACTAAAAGTTGTCTCAGTCCAACTGTCTCAGTTGCAAGCACATACAGCTATGGTAAGCCCTGAAGGAGAACCTGATTCAGTCACCACCTGTACTGCGTAAGGAAACTTAACTTTATCACACAATACTCAAGTGAATGTGTAACATTACTTAGGTTTTGATTGATTTCATTAAACTGGCTTAACTGTTGGTTTGGTAACATATAACAGCTGAGAAGACAGGAGAGGGTGAAATCTTTTGTCAGTGTCAGACTTAGAGTGGGTGGATATGACTATTTCCAGGAGGCAGTACATACCAACGTAAACTTGATTCATAGCAGACTCAAATTAAAACCAGTAGAAAATATTCCTTTGTTAAATTTTAATCGTCATTGTATATACATTAGGATATTGATATTATCATTAGCTCAAAATAATGCTTTGTCCAAGTATAGCCTCACAGAACTGCTAGTGTGGTTATAGACTCTTGGTGTAGTTTAATCATATCTAATTTGAAATGAGAGTAAGATCTTTGAGTTTCAGGGACTTCTACCTTCAAAAATCTATAATATATAACATATAACATCCTAGTTCTCCAGAAATTTTATCCCTAACTCAAAATAGGTAGTTTTTGTACATAAACCAAACCAAACCTTCGCCATAGGCATGGTAAATCAGGAAATGGTCATGATTCATTTGTGTAAAAATTCTATAGATATTATTTTGTTATATTTTCAGTCTGGAATTATAGCTGTATAAATTAGAATTTTATTCATGCTACTATTTTCAGGTTGGAGGAAGGATATGTTTTTATGTTTAGAGCAACACATGTAATGTTCCTATAGTACTCCTCTTGTATTGTAAAGGGAGTGATTTGACCTAAAGTTACTCTTGTCTGAGTAGCGAAGTCTCCAGGAATCAAGAAATATAATGGGATTGATGGAGATTTTTAATTACTTCTCTGAGTAAAACTAATAGTATTTCAGCATAGAAATACTGTACAAATTACCAGGTGGACAGGAGGAATCAGGTGTTAATGGGGGCCCAGTGGTTCATTTTTGTATTTGGGCCTCCTTGCAGGTCAATACAATTCTGCATATGCTAACAGTGTTGAGGATATTTAAAAGTTGTAAGGTTTTTGTGTTGTGTCATTTAATTTTATTATTACAGTCTGAAAAAATCTCCTCACTCTATATTCTCAGTTTTACTTTTTATTTATTTAAAGATGTAACTAGTTAACAAGTGTGTGAATGTGTCAAAGGGTTTATTTATCATTGTTTTTTCCTACAAAGGAACATGCTGGCAGTGAAGAAACAGGGATATTTTAAGCATTAAAACAAGACTTTAATTATGGCATGACTGATGCTAATTAGTAACTGCTGTAGGTGATGGTGATGAGGTAACACTTACAGCCGCCTTGCTGTTATGGCAACCAGCACAAAAAGACTGTCAGACTGACAGATTTATCTACTCATGTTTCTGTTATGATTTCTATACTGCAGAATCAGTGGTTGTTTTGTGAATGGGTTGGGATGTGCAGGATACATTTATAAATATCATGTCTCATTTTTGGAGGATTGCCTGCTTAACCAAGCACATATTCAACATCTTAGAGGTGAATCAGGACTCTGTATTCTGTATAATGAAACTGAACGTTTGTTACCCTGTAACACAGGGCTTGGTCAACTCCTCACGCATTCAGTTGCAGGCCATATGTCCTGTTGTATGTTCTGAGAAAATATTCATCTGGATAGAGCTAATAAAGCAAACCAGTTAATATATAACTATTAATATTTCTTAAGCATTCTGTAACTACACCTATACCATTAAATCTATAGAGCTTCCATTAGATATGTGGCAGCCTGTTGGAAAGCAAAAACAGTGATTTACATAGTGATTTACAGCACTGTAAATCGTTATGTGTTGAACCTCACAGATGGATTAGCCCTAAGAGCGTAAGAGACTGTCAAAGTGCACCTCTCTTTTATATCTAATAATTTAGAAACAAAAATGTAAAGCTCCCAAACAAAGTCTCTCTCACCTTATGAATGCTACTAACATTTATCACAACACAACTTTTATTGGGTATATGGACAGTCAGCACAAGAGTTTCATATATCTGTCGATGCTGGGTAAATTATCAAATCAGAAGACAACAAAATAAGTTGGTTGGTAAACTGAAAACCCCCCCCACAAAAAAACAGAAATTCAAACAGTCCACTGCCAAATAACTCTGACTTTGCTGCAGCAAAGGTTGAGCTAGCATCAAATTGTTTTTGCAGGAGTCTCTGCAGCAACACCTACACATTGTGTGATGTAGCGCTATTGGTCTGAGAATAGTGGTGCCTATATTCAAATAAAAGAAAGTTGTTGTCAAATGTCCATTGAGTCAATTAACTTTTTCCACAAAAAAATAATTTTATAATTTTTGAAGTTAATTTTAATTCCTCTAAAGTGTGTCTTGGTGGTTCCATTAGAAAAATACAAGATCTTAAAACACAGTACATCCTTTGCATGTATTGGCTTGACTGACAAGGCATTCTTCCTTCCTTTGAATCTTGTATTTTCAGAAACCTACATATTTTACACAAATTTTTTTAACTGACTGCAAACTGATGTGTATAACATGTGTAACATTCTACAGAAATATTATATTTCAAGCCAACTAGCCTTAGTGGTACTTCAGTGGGCATAGTAATGATGTGACCTGTATTAACTAAGGTTGTGGAGCAGGTTCACAAAGCAAAGTAGTGGAATATTACTGTGAATAGTCCCTGCTTGTCTGAATATACCTGGCAGTAGGGGGGATATTTTTGTACCTCCAGCTGTTCATCATCTGCTATTACTGCACATCCACAGGCAGTGACTCACAAAGCAACATTACACACTTTATTAATTTCTTTGTTTACTGTACTCTAAACGTTTGTGAGTCTGCAGGGGTTGATTTCTGAGTCTGCTGGCCTGCACACTGCTCTGAATCATCATGTTGTCATATTTGCCAGCCCTCTGTTTGTCCTTTCGCTTCACTTATTTCCTGTCAGTGGATAGTTATGACAGCTAACAAAGCCTCTGTACGATTTGTAATCCCTCGCTCTTTCTCTCTCAATAGGAGTTCAGTCAAAGTTCAGATATGTGGAAAGGGAAAATATCTCCCCACACCTTTCATCACATTCTACCAGTCTTATGCTGACACTGTAATAATTCCTATGATTCAATACAGATAGCTTAACTGTTGATATGTGTTCTAAAAATATGTTATTGATGCAGAAACTCTAATGTTTCATAGCAGAGGCATTCTTGCCATATTTCTGTGTTGATCAGAGGTACAGCATGTTCTAAGCACAAAAATGCATAGTATTTATTGCAAACTTTATTGAGGTACACTCATGTGTTCACACCAGTTTGTACATCACTGTTGTGTAATACTTTGACATGCAGGAACTTGTGTACCAGCCATGTATGCTTTGCTGTTGGGCAGGGTGATGGAAAAATCACGATTCTGCAGGGGCCGGAGCATCATTACAAAAGATCTGACTCACTGTTCACCAGCCGCTTTAAGTACTTTGGTTCTTGTGTCAGCTTTTCCAAAGTTAATTTTAAAGAACCTTGTGGAAGTAGGTGAGTCAGCAGTGGTCAGTTGAGTGCTTATGGGGTTTGTCATATGTAGCAGGGAAATTAAGCCTCTCAAGGGTACACTCTGACTTGCTTACCTTAAATGTTTGACAAATAAAAAGATCAAAATCCCTGCCCAAATAAAACTGGTCTTACTACCTATGTATGAAAGTATGTTCTTCTGTATCCTGATATCTGGTGTTAAGTATGGTAACACTACAAAATATGACAAGGTGGGTTCTGACATGGCAACTACCTGGAGTGTAGGTGTGCACTAACCTGTTAACTCATACTATGTTCAGCACAAACCTTTCCCCTTCCCATACCTAACACAATAGTTGAGATGCCTCTACTTCAAGATAAGTCCTTAACCAATAACATGGACCAATATAATGAGCAACAAGAGCTTATTTAGTCATTCTAATTAAATGAACTTTTGTCTCTCTCATTTCTTATCTCCATCATCACTTGTCATAAACTCAACAGGTTTCAGACAAAAAGAGATGAAAGAAAAATAATTCGCTCTTTTTTTTACATCACAATTTTTGTAAAAAAACAGTGAATAATCAACAGTTCAGGTAGGAAACAAAATATCCCACTTTTTTCTTGTATGAAACAAAATTTCTAATGTAAACCTTCGTCTCATATAGAGTGTCCACATTTGTGAATTTCCATGTGCAATGTCCCATACACAGCAGCGTATAATCATTCACTATTTAACTGTTGACTCATATACATATACATTTATATGCATGAATACCACAAAAATAATTTACTAATTCAGCTTTTTAAGACTTTCCAAACTTTGTTGGACCTTAGGGTTCAAATCTTAAATTTGAAGTCATATTACACTGTTTGTGATTCTCAAAAATGTATTAACCATTTAATAACTCTTCCTTTTGTAAAGATTGTATATTTGAGGAGGTCTTTTTGACCCTGTATGCATCTGTGACCTGCAAAACCAAGTGTGTCAACTACACCTAGATTAACTTATAGCCCATCGCTGTTCCTCAGGGATTGAACCCACAACCTTGAATAAGCAATGTGCAAAGCAATTCTTTTCAGTTGCTTGAATGACTAAAATCAGTCCAGGAATTTGTTCTGAAGATTTTCTTCATAAATCATTCATTACTTAACTGGAGCTCTGGACTGCATAGTCCCACTCACTGAGCTGAAACATGGCCAAACAGTGCATATTCCTTCTAATCACTGGCTTCTGGAACCAGAAGTGCTGTTGCTTTTTAAAAAAAAAAAACAACCAAACTCTATGTTTAATGCTTAATATCTTAAAAGTTTCCATGCTGAATATTGAAGACTAAAGGTGTTTTCCAACCCATCCAAGTCTTTTTGTCACTGTCTAGGTTGTGACTCCAGTTTTCCAACTTGTGTTTCTAGTGTTTACCGTTTCCCTATCTTTTCTGTCTCCCCCTGTTTGTGTGTATGTGTATCTGTGTCTGTGTCTGGGGAATGTCGCTCTCTCCCTCTCTCGCTCTCTTGCTCTCTCCCTCTCTCTCAGCTACCCATTGCCAATCAGCCAGCACACTTGCAGTCCATCAGCTCATTGAGTCAGCACTATTTATTCCCTGGTCCTTCAGCTCTTTGCCAGTTCATTGTTTTCACCAGTCTAGTATATTATGCTCAGACTGCTTATAATCACATTCTAAGTTCTTGCTCTCGTGTTTTTCTCCTTGTGTTAATATTTGTTTCCTTGTGCTCAGGATTATTACTTATCTGCTTGCCTACCAGCTTATCAGAGTGCCATTCTTCATACCACCAGATCGCCCTCCAAGCTACCAGCTCTCTAAACCCTGAGTGTTTGGCTGCTAAAATATTCCTTTTCCAGCTTCCAAAGACCACTACATTCTCTGCTCTCCACACGACTCCCTCTCCATCTGCAACTGCTTCCCTTTGCCCCTCCGGACCCTTCTTGCCTCCCCAATCATCTACTTATTCCAAGGCTTCCAGGACTTCTGCCTTCCCTGCTCACCTCACACTTCCTTCTTTGCCTACTACCCATTTCCTCAGTCCCTTTCTTTAAACCCATGCTCATTCCCCTTATCTCTTTGTTTAGTTAATAAAATAACTACTTTCTGAATTTTCAGTTTTGTGTCCTCTGCTACTTGTGACAGAATCTGGCCACAATGAACCCAGTGGACACTAACTTGATCCTTCAGGCCATTGCCAGTCGAGGCATTTTTGAACAAACTCTTCATGAGGTAATGGAAAATTTATGGACTCATTAACACTTGGCTCCTCCTGTCCACTCAGCACTCATCTCACTGTCCCCCCAGGGCACTAGCCCCAGCTTAGCCAATTAGATTCAAAATCCATTCCCAGCTCCTCAGCCCAAGGAAACCCACGTTCCACAGCCAGAACTCTACACCAGGAGTTGCAAAATACCAAGAATTCCTTCTCCAATGGCCACTGATTTTCAACCAGCAGCCATCATCTTTCACCACAGATAAGTCTATCATTACTTATAATATAGGGCCTCTTGGGCGGAGGTGCTACAGATTGGACAACTGCTCTCTGAGAATCAACCTGCCAAAAATATTTCCTTTGATAACTTTGGGTCTGAGAGCAAGATTTTTGATTATCATGTGCAGAACAGTGATTCCTCCAATCACCATCTCACCATCCATTAGGGGATCCACAGTGTAGATGAATATTTCATCAAGTTCCAAAATCCAGTACCTGATTCCAGTTTGACCAACAAGATGCTCCAAGGAGTATTCTTTAAATGATCAATTAACCGGATCAAAAATGAAACTGCCCTCTGTGATTAAATCAATAACCTGGATACTCTGATTTCTTTGGCAACAAGATTGGACAATCGTTCCACCTTATCACCTCCCATCAGTCCCTTTTGTTTCTGGGTCAGCCATGGCTGGGATGACATAACACCAACATTTACTGGTGTCAGGGTAGAATCACAAGTTGGAATCCATTCTGTCATTTATTGTGTCTGTATAATCTGCCAAAACTCCTGCAAAAACTCCTGAGTGTCAGCCCTGTTCTTGAGCCCCCAATTTGTCAACTGTTGACCACTAAGTCAGCTCCCTGGATCGAATATACCCACAACTCCCTGACCAGCTCTGCCACTGGTCACCCTTCAAATCTTCGCTAGTTGATCAACCCTCTGTGTGCCATAAGGTATGGTAGGTTACACGTTCTGGCTTCCTACATTATGCTAACTGCCACTGTACTTCTGCTCCTGACTACCAACCAGGTCAGAGTTTAGCTTTCTGCTGAAAACATTCCTTGAAAAACTGACTTTCCATGTGTCTCAGTTGAAACCAATCTTCACCAGCCCTTTTCCCCCTCCTGTCGATTCCTCTTCTTTTACCCAGGTCATGGACGATCATGGATGTCAGTTAACAAGGCCCAGGGGTATGAGTACCTTGTTTTTTTGGAGGGATATGGCCTGGAGGAATATATCTGGATTAGATGCAGCTTCATCCTGGTTCCTTCCCTAGTCCCAGATTTCCATTGTAGCCATCCACACAAGTTGGGTGGCTCATCTGGAGGCTCACCACAGGGGCCTCTTGGCTGTGTCTCCATTTTCCCCGTGTCTTCTATCTTTCTCCTGTCTGAGTATGTTTATGTTTGTGTCTGGGATGTTGTAACTCTTTCTCTCTCTCTCACTCTCTCTCAGCCACCTGTTGCCTGGCTGTCAGTCAGCCAGCACACCTGCAATCCATTAGCTCATCAAATCAGCACTATATATTCCTTCGTCCTGCAGCCACTTTTCTCCAGATTGTTGTTACCACCAGTCTGGTAGATCAGGCAGCTTAGACATCATCTTCATCATATTCATCATATTCATCATATTCATCATATTCATGTTTTTGCAACTGTGTGTTTTCCTACTGTTAACATTTGTCATCTAGTTTTCAGGACCACTACTTGCCCTAAAACAGACACTGATTTTATCATAAACTCACATTTGCTGCTTTTGAACTCTGAGTTGTGTGACCTGCATTGGGGTTCCTCTGCTACTTGTGATATTTTTAACTGATCTACAGTATGCTACTCTTAAACTTGCGGGGCTTGAGTTTGAGCCACTGAGCCACTAAAGGCTCAAATTGTAGGATGTTCAGTGGACAAATCACAAGACATACACCATTCCTTTATGGTTAATTCAGTTAATGAATCATTGAACATGCATCATTCCCTCACATGGAGAGGATCTGTGACAGTACGAAGAGCCGCTTACTATCAATTTTTTTTTTTCAGGTTTTGCCATTTTTTTCCTTATGTATTCATATTTTGTTATGTCATTCATCTATCCTGCTGACATTTTTGGTTGTCATTCATATGTATTGCTTTAATATACATTTTGTAATGCTATTCATAGCACCTCTGACAGTCATATATATTTTCTTTTGCTAATAATCACTCATTCATATTTTGTTCTATTGGTAGTTTTTTTCTATATGCTACTTGTGATGTGTTTTACTATTAGTGTTGCTGCTGTGGCAAGTAATTTTGAGTTGACAAAGAAATTGAAAAGCAGCTCTGACCCAGTCCTCAAGACAAAAAACTTGCAGAACAGGGTGACCTGAAAGTATGTAATAAAAATCTGACGTCGCTCTTGATCTAGTGTATGGTCAGTATATACTGCTGTAGAAAAATAATAACTATAGAGAGCTTTACATCTAGTTGGTTGACTGTGAGCAATTATACAGACAAAAATGATTAAGTCTAGAAATACAATATCAAAGAACTAGTCGAAGCAGCAATAAAATCACTGCTTCCTCACCTTTAACTTCTATCAGCCTGGCTATCAGTTACTGCAGCGTCAATTGAAGATGTGATTAGTCTTGACCCCTAAATTTCCCCCCTGCTCAGAAAGACATGGAGGCATAATCTCTGACATGGCACAATCAGGGGTCCTTATTGGAGGAGTCTATTGTTCTGCTTGAGCTCAGGTTTCACCAACGAGGCACCAGCCAGGGCCAGAGTTCCCCAGGGCATTAGCAAAGCTAATGGCCTCCAGCATTACTCTCAAATTATAATGGATCAATGATTGGCTTTTTTGTTCACTGACTCAGAGTGAAGTACTGTTTAAATATCTGCTAAAAAAAATTACTTTTGGCAGTCAACTGTAATCCCAGTTCAATGTTACAAGAGCAAACTTCCGATTTTGTGAATGGTTCCATAATTTACCTATTACCATATATGAATGCTTTCAGTAAAAAAACATGACTCATCACTGAGCAGGGTAAATGGACATCTGTACCTGTATGACTAATTATTTTTATCAGAATACACTAAGTTTAGCTTTGCATTAGCTCTTCCAATCATCTTTCATGAGAAGATGAAAAACTCTTTTAAATGCTGCTTTCCTGAAATAACTATGCCAGTAAAACCTGAGACCCTCAACCATAATGTCAAGACTCTGCAGAATGAACAAAAAAACTTGCTTTTATATCAACCATTGTTTTCTTTTTTAAATGGAAATGCTGTTGTATGATGTTTATCTGGTACAGCTACATACTGTATTTTCATAACCTAAAATAACCTTTAAATAACGTTAACAGGCTCCTTTTGAAACGAAGGAGCAGCAATTCCACTCTAAGCTCCCACTGATGTCAAGCTCTTCATCCTATCTTTAAGGCTGCGTGCAGCACCTCTTTGGAGGAATTCATTTCATCTGCTTGTATCTGCAATCTCCTCCTTTCAGTCACTACCCAGGGCTTATGCCCACAGTCGAAAAATAGAACATGGATCGCTACATCTTCACCACAACAGACCAGTACTATGCACACTTTACTTACTGATCTGCCTGTCAGTCTCCCATGCCATCTTGCCCTCATTTGTAATCAAGACCGCTAGATACTTAAACTCCATCACTTTGGGCAGAAACTCGATAACAATCAACTCAAAGGTCGCAAGCCATTATTTTACTGCAGAGAACCATGGCCTCAGACTTGGACGTGCTGACCTACATACCAGCCTCTCCACACTCAGCTGCAAAACGCCCCAGTGCATGCTGAAGATTAAAGTCTGGTGAAGAATAGAACCACATCACCTGGAAATACCAAAGATGCAATTCTTAGGTCATCAAACTGGACTGAACCCCTCCTGTGCTAAAAACAGCCTGGGAAAACCCTGCTTTCCTTTTCTGAGATGCCAGCTGGTTTTTCAGAACTTCATGGCCATCCTAAACTCCTGCCACACCTGGGTTTTTGCATCCATGACTACCACAGCTGCAGCCCTTCTGGCCAACTGGTGCCTCTCTGCTGCTTCAGAAGATCCCCAAGCCAGTCAGGACTAATAGGCCTGCTTCTTTAGCTTAACAGCTTCCCTCACCACTGGTATCTAAAAGCAAGTTTTCATGTTTGTGCCATGACAGGTACCGACAACCTTCTAAAAACAACCCCAACCATCCACAATGGCCACTCAGATTCCATGTCCCTAAACTCCCCCGGGATGCATGGAAAGTTATTCTGGGGTCTATGACAGGACACTATGCTCTATGCAGCCATGCACCATGAATGCATATGGTAGACTCATGTTAAATTAATACAATTAACAATAACAGAAGATATCTCCAGGCACTTTTCATATAGAGCAAGTCTAGACCATACTTTTTATAATATTATTTACAGAAATCGAACAATTTCCCTTGAGCAAGCATTTGGTGATAGTGGCAAGGAAAACTCCCTTTTAACAGGTGGAAAGCTTGAGTATAAGTGGTCTCAGGGTGGGTGGCCATCTGCCTTACCTCTGATTTTAGGAGAGTGATAGATCAGATAATAGAGAGAGAGAGAGGGTGGACGAGGGAGGGGAGAGAGGGGAAGAGAAAGAAATCATAGGACAATGCAGGTTCCACATACGAGAGATGAAATAGAACAAAACTATGGGAGAGAGAAGAAGCCAAGTAAGTAACATGCATTGATGGGATGTGAATGCATACAAATGGAGAGGAGAGGAGAGAGGGATTCAGTGCATCATGGGAAGTCCTCCAGTAGTCTAGGCCTAAAGCAGCATAACTAGGGGATGGTTCAGGCAAACCTGAGCCAGCCCTAAAAATAATCTTCATGAAAAGGAAAGTTTTGAGCATTTTCTAAAACATTGAGAGGGTGTTTATCTCCCAAATCCAGACTAGAGGATGGCTTCACAGTAGAGGAGCCTGACAGCTGAAGGTTCTGCCTCCCCTTCTACTTGAGGAGCCACTAGTAGTCCTGCATTCTGGCAGCAGCGTTCTAATGAGATAATAAGGCACTATGAGCGCTTCAACATATGATGTGACTGGCTATTAAGGGCTTTGTAGGTGAGGAGGAGGATTTTAAATTATTCTGGATTTTACAGGGAGCCAATGCAGAGAAGCTAACACAGGAGAAATATGGTCTTTTTTCCTAGTTCCTGTCAGTACTTGCACTGCAGCATTCTGGACCAACTGGCAAGTCTTTATAGACTTGTTTGGGCAGCCTAATATTCTGAGGTATTGCAGGCCAGGTATAATAAATTCAGTTTTATCAGAATTTAATAGCAGAAAATTACTGGTCATTCAGATCTGTATGTCCGTAAGGCAATAAGCTTGAAATTTAGCCAAATAATTGGTTTCTTCAGGGCTTCATTGAAAAGTACAATTGGTTATTGTCTGCATAACAGTGGAAGTTGATGGAGTGTTTTCTTATAAAATTGCCTAAAGGAAGCATATATAAGGTGAACAGAACTGCTCTGAGCACAGAACCTTGTTATGTGTAATTATGAGACCAAATTATGCGTGCCTGGAATATTCATCTCTAAAATCTAAAAACTTAAATTGAACTGATAAATAGGACATGCTTAGTGTTGCTCCTTTAATGCCAATTAGATATTACGGTCTCTGTAATAGGATGTCAGTGACGTCAAAAAGAGCACTAAGATTTAACAAGAAATGAAAATAGACAAGTCCTTTGTCCAATGCAGTTAAAAGGTAATTTGTAATTTTCCCAAGTGCTGTTTCTATGCTGTGATGCACTCTGAATCCTGACTGAAAATCCTCAAATAAACAATTGCTCTGTAGAAGGACACACAACTGATTGGCAAGTGCTTTCTCAAGGATCTTAGAGGGGAAGGGAAGGTTGGATATCAGTTTATAGTTGGCTAAAACAACTATAATAGAAAACTGTCAGAACAAACACTGCATCAGAGCCTGCTGAGTATGGGGCTCAGTAGCTGCAGACCAGTCAGAGTGCCCATGCTGACATCTGGCCACTACAGCAAACTATTGGCACATGAGTGTCAGAATTGGACATTGGAGCAATGAAAGGCCGTCTAAGGGTTGTTTGACAAAACCTGTTTCTCTGATTGATAGTCTTGAAACTATCATAAAATAATTATTTTGACCATTTTGATGCCAACACTTTGGATGGATGTGTCAGAACATTAGGTGCATTCCATGACTTGTCGTCCAACAGCATCAACAATGGCACTGAAAATTAAAATACCACAAGTACATATTACCACATTATTATTCAAACATTGCAACCAAAGTGATTTGTATACACACACATATACAGAAACACAAAGAAAAGAAAAACATCAAAGTTTTGTTTGATTGGCCTACGAGAACTTTTTAAATCTGGTGGATATAATTTAGCTGAAGATTTTGGTTACCAAACAGTTGTGAAGATTTCATTTCCTTTTTTTTTCTTTTCAATTACTTCAGATGTAAGTAAAATTGATATATTTACATTAACAGATATGTTCTTCAGGGCCACATGTCCTTTCTTGCAAATAATATGCTTCACTTCCTCATAAGCCTTCATTAAAAGATGTTGCTCACTTCGTGTGTAGTATGGCATGCTCATCTTATCCCTTTCACAATGTCTTTTGAAGAAAGCTGTAAATGCACATTTCCAGAATTGATTACATCTTGCTTGACATAAATGCACCTATTCATCCTGGCTTTGCCTTTGAAAACCATATGGAAGGTGTATGGTGTATGGTGTGTGTATATATATATATATATATATATATATATATATATATATATATATATATATATATGTATGTGTGTGTATATATGTGTATATATGTGTGTTGTTTAGTGCAGGAGCGAAATTTGGTTATTAGCAATAATTAATAATTATCAAAGATAATTATTAAGTATTATTAAAAATTGATTAATCTTATAAATGGAAATGAATAAAACAGGGCACCGGGAAGACCTGGACCAAAACCAAATATTGGATGCAGTCTCAAAGGGTGTTCACTTAGAAATGCCAATATTTGGGAAATATTGGTATTTCTAGAGTGAACAGAGAAGGAGTGGAGGTCGGCACTGACTCCGTCAACCAGCTTTGTATCACAATATGCGAACAGAAAACCACAGGGCACCTTCTCTTTAAAATATGACAGGATTTATTAACATCAGTAACATCAATCTCCAATCAAAATCACTTCTGTCTAACAGATCCTATCATATGCTACAACTACTGGCAACCAACTACAGATCACAAACAAGTATTGGGTGTGTGTGTGTGCGCCTGAGGGGAGGCAGAGCAAGATGGTGGATGTGACTCGTTACAGTCACGTCATGTGAGGGTCGGCCGGAAGGAAGTCTGTAGAGGGTAATGACGGCTCGTCGGTAACACGTGACTTCAACAAAGGAGAATGGCTGAGCTAGTGGTTCAAACTTCCCTGTGCTCAGGTGTTCTTATAAGAAAGTGTGTGTTTGTGTTAGTAAAGAAAGAAATAAAGAGGTAGAAGTTTTCAGTAGCAATGTTCTGGCGATCGTGATCCAGGGGCAGTATTTATCTGTGTTATGCAGAAACTCGCTCGGTTCAGCTGATGAGCGGTGTGAACCTGGACCTTTAACTAACAACAGAAAGTACTGGTCTTGATCAAGAGTGCAGAGCAAGACAAAAATTGATCCACTGCAGACAGATCAAATCACAGTTCACTAGAGTATAGTAACCTAAGTGAATAAATAGCAACAGCAAAAACAACATTTTCACAGTATTGTAACAGCAGCAGTTTAACACACACTAATTGCTAATATCCGCCCAGAGCTATAAGCCTCTTACTCTTTTGCAGGTGAAGCAATGTGTTTAATTCGTCCTCGGTGTCCTTTGTGCAGGCGAGGAGGCGTTGGTTAGCAGCTACCAGCGGCTAACGTGTCTTCTTGGCGAGATGGCTAGTCTTCGGTGAGGCAAACTAAGTCTGGCTCACGGCGGAGAATTAGTGAGTCGACTTTGAAAGAAGTAAGGTCTGCATGTCTTCTTCTTGAAACGGGTCCCGGCTGCTGTTATTCCAAGGCCTGAAGTCCCTCAGCCAGATCATCACAAAAGCTACTGATACTGGTTCTGAAGTGGAGCAACCATCAGTCATCTACTCTACATGGATGACATCAAGCTCTATGCCAGGAATGAGCGAGACATTGACTCCCGGATCCACATCACCAGGATCTACAGCAACAGCATCGGAATGCCATTTGGACTAGATAAGTTGGGTCAGAAGGAATCAAAGAGAGTGAAGATGATCACAACTAAGGGGGTTGAACTACCAGAAGGCAGCATTGCAGATGATCAGGACACCTACAAATATCTTGGGATCACATAGGAAAATGATAACCATAAGGAGGCTGCAAAGAAGTCAGCCATGGCCAAATACCTATATTGAGTTAGGCAGGTCCTGAAAAGCTGGCTGAGTGGGAAGAACAAGGTCTGAGCCATCAACACATATGCCCTGCCAGTCATCAGGTACCCCACTGGTATAATAAGCTGGCCAAAGGAGGAGATAGAAGCCACAGATATCAAGAAAAGGAAGCTCCTCACAATGTATGGAGGGTTCCATCCCAAGTCCAGCAACCTGAGACTGTGCACTAAGCAGAACGAGGGAGGGATTGGTGAGCGTCAGAGTCACTGTCCAGGATGAAAAACCAAGATTCAGGAATACATCGGGACCCCAGATGCAGGCTGTGCAAAGATGCTCCTGAGACAGTGTGTACAGGAACATCTACACTGCATCTGAGTATGGGCTCTAAGTACCTAGGTCAGAATGGAAGATACCTCCTAAGGTGGTTGATAATGAATGGGCTCAGATCCTGTGGGACTTCCAGTTCCAGATTGACAAACTGGTGATGGCTAACCGACCAGACATTGTGTGGATAGACAAACAACAGAGAAAGGCAGTGGTGATAGATGTAGCAATCCCATGCAACAGTAACATCAGTAAGAAGGAACATGAGAAGCTTGAAAAATATCAAAGGCTAAAAGAGGAGCAGGAAAAGATGTAGGGATTAAAGGCAACAGCGGTGCCAGTGGTGATTGGAGCACTGGGAGCTGTGACCCACAAACCAGTCGAGTGGTAGATTCCACGTACAACACATGAGGTCTCTGTCCAAAAGAGCTCAGTCCCAGGAACAGCTAAGATACTGTGCAGAACTCAGGAAGAGGACCAGGACTTGAGGAGAACACACCACTGAGAGGGGAATAGAAAAAATAATTAAAATAAAATTAAAAAAATATAAATATATATTTGTGCTGGATTACTGGAACATGCCGAAACACAATTATCAGTATCGGCCTTCAAAACCCCACATTTTCAAAGCCTTATGTCTGGTCTCAGTTTTAACTGTGTCTTCTAATATCAATTCGCATACACTTTTAAACCCTACTGGAGATGATGAATGTTGGTCTCAGTTGCCTGTGCACTCTGACTGGAACCAGAGCATCCACAATAATGGCATCATTCATCACTGCACATCTTTTCTCTGATGCTGCCTTCAAAGCTTGCTCACACATCAGCCCCTCAGCAAGCTGTGTTTGCTTGTTGGGGGGCTCTTGTTTCCTGGATGGGACACTGCACCTTAATTACCAATCTGATATCAAAGTTATCGACTCATGAAACGAACGGACAAAATATCCTACATGGTGAAATGAGTACAGTGTATGTATGAGTAAGCTTTCTATTGTCTGAAATATAAAAGATTTCAGTGTGGTATAAGTCCAGACAGAATCCTGAACATCTCCTTATGGTGTTTAACTCTAATTTTGTGTCTGCTGACCTTCCTTGTATATTCTGATTTGAGATTATCAGTATTACTATATCATTATATTATTATAAAACTGCCTGCTTCTTGTCTTCTTTTTGTTGCAAGATAAGATTAATTCTTAACATAGAGAAAGAGAGATGAGCATCCCTGGTGCTGAAAAACTTCCTCTTCTGTTGGGGAGGAGACAGAAACACTGCAAGACTAGTAGCAGGATGTGCAAACACTTCCGCAAAGCGAGACATGTAGTTAACAAATAGCCTTCCAGTCTTATTTATCCATTTTTTATGTGTTTTTAATGAGATATACATGTACGTGTAAATAAACATATATGGCACTTCAGACATTACCATATTGAACAATCTGACTGGTTACACCTAATGAATATGAGAAAAGCCAGTAGGGTACACAAGGGAAGGCTCTTGATATATAATTCTTATTTCATGGAATTGTTGGAGCCAACACATTTAATCAAGCAAAGAAATCTCAAAAATTAATCATCAAAATTATTTAGAGGCCATGTAAATTCACACCAGGGAGCAAACAGGGCCACATTAACCTCTTCTTACCTAGAGTTTATACCTTACATATATACTAATAAAAACAACAAATAATATCTTCTACCATGGGTCAATGTTTGAAAAAAAAAGATAAATTTTTGTGTTTCTACTGTTTGGTTATACAGGGACTTTGTGTGTTCCGCTGCATATTATTGTGTTTATATTATCACTCATGTGTGCAATACCATTTAAAGAATATTCAAGACGTCTCCAGAAGTGATCGCTTAATTGAGAACTGCTTACTGAACCTGAATGCACTGGGATTTTAAACTACTGTAGTCCCGCCCAACACTGCATTGACCAATCAGCAGCTCTGACACACAACCCTTCTGTGAATCATGGACTAATCACAACTCGCGTTTCACCAGCAGTAAAGCAGCAAGTTGTGGCAGTCTGATCCTTATTACCTACAGTTTACCAGCGTTATGCTCTGTCCTCCATGCGACTGACAGTCTGTGTACACAGAAAATGTCCGAAAAGTGACTGTAGAGGACGGTAGGACTGTCCCGAGTTTCACACTGGATTCAGTTGGAGTTTTCTGACCGACAAATCCGAATCGCTTGCGCCGTCTCCGCAGCATTAGGTAGGTTTTTGGCGCTATGGTGTTATTGCGATGTCCCTCTGCTTTCCTTCCATTTAGCCTAGAAGCTACGGAAAATAAAGGCACATTTTGGCAGGCGATTCTGAATAACTGCACGTCGTCGTTTTCTTGGCTTTAACGTGGTACTCTTCCTTTTAATTGTAGGCTACACGATTGCTAGTGATTGGTATGTTAGCTATGAGGTTTGGAACACGACTGACTGGTATAACCACATATAAATTAAGCCCATGTCTAATTGATATATTAAGTCAGAAATTTTTGTTGACAGATTGCTCCGTTATGCACCGCCCTCGGTGAAACGTCGTGCTGAATTGCTACATATCTGTTGTGGTAATCGACAAACGCAGCCAGATCCACGAAGACATTTTACGAATCTTGAGAGACCTCTCTTCCGTTGGACCTACGGCTGGGCCACCAGTCGGAACACATTCAGTGAAATTAAAGTTTAACATATCTATTGCTATTCTCACCGTCCGCTTCGAACGAAATTGGTTCCTATTTGATGTACATTTAATAAAAATAATACTAATAATGATAATAATAATCTATTGAAGACACACCTGGCCCATAGAACCTTTCATAGTCTCAGTGGTACAGACAGATGATTGATACAGAACTGAAACGACGACCTTAAAATTAACGGAAGCTTACAAATGCCTTGTATGAACTATGCTGCTTTTGCTGATGAACAAAGCATCATTTAATTGTTTGGGTTGAGGTTGCTTATAACATTAATAGATAATGCAATGTGTTGGGGTTACATATGATAGTTTTCTGGCCTGTGAATGAAGCTAATGTTGGAAAAAATGATGCTGCCCTAGGCAATGACATTTGATTGAGCTCAAGCAAAGTAGTGAGCACGATATATTAAGATGAGGATGTATTGGTGACATACAGTTCCACACATTGAAAAGGGTGGGTTTTTTTCTTGGCTAGGTCCTGTTAGATGCCCAGCATATCTTGCATTTTATCCTATTGTGGTGCAGAGAGATGTGGTCAGAAATTAAGTGCATTTTACTTTTTCATCATTTTAAGACATGATTATCTCATATTCCCCTTCATAGTTTACTGCATGTCAGACTAGCATGTAAATATAGGAAATATCTGGCTCATGTATAAGAGAAATTGTTCACTGGACCTAAAACTAATAGACACCATTATAGCCCACTCATAGCTCATAGTGATTAATGTTTATTTTAAAAAAGATACTTTGTAATTGTTCTCAAAAGCTGAAAATGTTTCCATTGGTTAGTGAAGGGCATAGACTACCATTGTATCGGTGGCCTGGAGCACATCTACTGTGTGCAGGTGGTCTTTGGGGAAAAAGACTAAAGTCCATTTGAATTCAGAGTATTGCTTAGGGCTGGCTGCCCTCAGTGGGTAGGCTTTCACAGCTACAGTGCTGGATCAGTTAGACTCCAGCTCCCTTATACTCTCATCTCCTTGTCTGAAAAGTACACCCACTGCTATATTACAAATATTACATTCAGTCAAACAGCTGTCTTACCTCTGGTGCCAGCCAGGTTTTCAATTGCAGCGCAAGTTCTTCCAAAAAGTGCATGCTACTTAAGGGCTTACAGACTGATGCAAGGACCCACATTCATCAAACCTCCCAGAATAGTAATGCTGATGGCAGAGGGCATTAGGTCTCCTGATCTGACTGTTCTCATTGTGAAGTGATTGACTGATGAATCACAGTTTGTTGACAGATTGTGGTTGAGGACAGAGCTCTCAGTTGTTCCTATGTATTTCCCTACTGCTACAAATTTGAAAGCTTGCACATCATTAAGTTTTTGCCTCTTCCTTATTGCCTTTCTTAATGTTTAGTCCTTTGTGTATTACAGCACTAAGTGAATAGTAGTAAAATCACATTAATGGTAAAAAAGAACACATGGCTGTTCATGAGCACATCCAGGAACAGTTGAGCTCTGAGCCAACAAGTTTTGTGAACACCCACAAAGTGGTCAGGTTTCCCTGGTGACTTGATGTGTCTCTGTTAGAAAAGAATGTACCTATTGTAGAAAGACAAAGTGGGAGAAGCTGCTTCTTCCAGAAGTGTTTTTGCTATTCCTTATTCATTTTTCAAGGGTCTAAATCCTACAATACCCATGGGCCTCAGGTAGTGTTGTATGAAGAAGAAGCCAGTCAGAGGCATGGATGGGAATGGTAGGAAATTCAAAAGTCTTTGTCATTGCTGTTATAGGTAAATGTATCACCATAGCTGCTGACTTTTATCAAAACTGACCCAAAATTCCAAAGCGTTAAGCCGCAGATTGTGTTTTCAGTTTTCTCTACAATGTTTGCTTTAGCTAAGCAGCTCCCGTGTGGAATTTTAAGCTTGGTGATTGAATGTTTTTTGCTGAACTACATCCTGGCAG
>CM029116.1:27150299-27182799 GCA_016859345.1 Istiophorus platypterus
AGAGACAGGTTGATGGTTTGGATGAAGACATTGTTACAGTTAGTTGGTGAAGAATGATGGGGGGGGGTCTGAATCTATATTCAATTTCAATTCAATTTAATTTTATTGCACCATATCAAAACAGATGTTATCTCGGGGCATTTTCATATGAGCAGCACTTGGCAACAGTGTCAACAAAAAACTCCCTTTTAACAGGTAGAAATATTGAACAGATCCTGGCTCATGGTGGGCGGCTGTCTGCCATGACAGGCTGGGTTGAGAGTGAAAGAGAGTGAAAGAGAGTGAAAGAGAGTGAAAGAGAGTGAAAGAGAGTGAAAGAGAGTGAAAGAGAGTGAAAGAGAGTGAAAGAGAGTGAGAGGGAGAGGCAAGGGGGGGGTTCAGGATGGAGGAGAGAGAGCATAGCACAATGAATGATAAATAAGATTTTGCAGCTGCTTCTAAGGTTCCTGTGAATGAAGATAAACTGGTGCCAGTGGAAAGCAGGGCGTGATAAATTTTGACTCTAATAGTTAGAATTTTGTTATTACATAAATAAAAGAAGTCATAAGTATCAAGAGCAATATGAAAACATGGCTTAACTGAGCTATGACTCTCTTGTCAGCTGGGCTATGGTGCTGAAAAGAAACCTACGGTTGTTTTTATTGTCCCCTATCAAAGATGAGTAATAGGCTGCTCTGGCATTACAGAGGGCTTTCCCTATAGGCCTTAAGTCTACCTTGCAAAGCTAAGTGAAATTCTTCCAGTTTGGTGGAACACTATATACTTCCAAGTTTTGCTTTAGCTGCGGATTTGAGAGTTAAACCACACTATAAACAAGATGATCAATTCGGAGAGGGACTAGTTAGCATACTGTCCTTGGTTATATTGCAATATGGCATTGAATTAAGCGCTAATGGAATTCCTTCCTTAGATTTAAGACATTTTTCCTGGTGGTGTGCAGTAAAGTAATAAGAAATCAAAAGTTATTAAATAATATACCAAAAAAAAAGGATTTCCAAGAAAAGTCTTTTAAATGTTCAATTTTGATACCATACCAAGTCAGAACAAGGTTGACTGTGGTTGTAACAGTGACTGGGTTTATTAACACTGAGAGAAATTGACTGAGTCTAATAATGAGATAAATGCAGTCTTTGGGGTCTTCCCCCAAAGATCTGCCAATTATCTATAAAGCCTAATTTGTTTTCTTGACACCACCTAGACAGCCAGCAGTTGAATAATTAATGTGGCTATACATGTCATAGCTGGTCAGATTTGGCAGGGGCCCAGGGTCCCAACCTCTCCCTTGCCCAAACAAGGCTTACCAAACACAAGACACACTGAACAAGAGTGAGCTCGAGGATTGGGAGGGAAAGGGAGAAACCACTGCTATCTGCTTGACTCAAGTAACTAGCAGATCCAAAGAGCATGTAAAAAACTTTGAAGTAGCCAGAGAATTACCAGAGAAAGAAGAGCGCCAAGAGAGCTTATGCAGAGCTAATGTAGGTTTAAATGTACAACACTGAAGCCACTAAAATGTACCCACAGCTTTACAGTGATGTTCAGGTCAGGGGACTCTGAGGGCAATTCCAAAACCTTGTTTCCTGAAGTAGTTAAATGTGGATTTTGAGGTCTGCTTTGGTTCATTGTCTTGTTGTAAAAGCCAGCCTCTTTTCATTTTTCTTTTCTTGACTGCAGGACTTTTCATCCAGATTTTGCTGATATTTAGTGGAATCTGTTCTCTCCTCTATCTTTGCAGTGTTTTCTATGCCACTTGCTGTCACACAAGCCAGAGTAAAATATTTTCACCCCCACTCTTAACAGTTAGCAAGGTATTCTTTTCACCAAATATTTCTCCTTTTTTCCTTCAAACAGACCTATGGTGAATGTGGCCAAAGAGCCCACTTTTGACTTAATCTGGCCTCTGGCTTATCCAGATGTTGCTTATTAGACTTCAGATGTTGACCTTTGCGATGAGGTCATGCTTAATGTTTCCTCCTGATGGCTCTATCTTGTAGACCCTGTTTGTCTATGCACCACCACTCCTGAGGTAGCTTCCTCCAGCTCCATTGTGCACAGTCAAACCCCCATATGACTGTAGAATTGCAATTTTATAGGAAAGTTTTCTTCATTTTCCAGATCATGTCGTGACTTTCCTAGTTCTCCTTAAGTGCCATTTCCTAATGACATTTCCAACAGTGGAAAATTAAAGCTGGAAACACTTTGATACCCTTTTATAGCCTTCCTTGCTTTATAGGCTTCACTTTCAGATACTCACTCAGTTGCTTAGAGGAGTCAATGGTAGTTGAGTTTTGAAGAGTCAGAGAATTTATCATCAGCTGACAATTCCTATCGACAATTCTTGACCTGGCTTCCATTTAAGGCTTATTGAGTTAACAAAGTTCTGAGTGTTTTACAAGTACAAGAGAGTTCAAATGTTTTCACAATCCACAAATATTGATCTTTTTTTTGTCCTGGAATAAAAAGGAACAGTGGACTAACACTTAAAGAAGCTCCTTTTGTTCGCTGAAGTGGTTGCATCTAGTTCTTTTCACTTCAAAAATCAACAAAATATGTCATTTGCAGAAGAATGGCCATACTTTTGCAATAATTGGAAATGCACTGCAGTAACCTTGCTACTGTAGATCCATGTAGACATGCGCCATGGGGGTAGAGGAGATTTCTCCTCTACCCCCAACCTTATTTTGGAATAATGACATACTTAATTTTACTGCACTAGTGATAAAATGTGCTATTTTCTGAGTTTTTTTAGCCACACTAGCAGAAAGGCTTGAGGACCTTATCTGTCTGTTGGTCAGACCACCAATTTGGGGCTCTCGGGGCTCTAGATGGCCAGTCCAACTGAACTGTGTAATTGTGCCTGGGTGGTGCACACGTGTAGTATGCTAGTGGTTGGAGTTGATATCAATAGGTAAGGAAAATCTATCTGACTTAATGTTGTCTAGTTAATTGTACCTTTCTATCTTCTCTTTGTTTTTCTGTTCTTTTTCTCTTTCTTTTTTGACTCGGACGGGTTTCATCACGTCTCAACGTCTTTTACCTGTTGTTTCAAATTAAAAGCGCACTGCAATGTCATGCAACCTAATGACATTGAATTGGCAGCAAAAATTTTGCATCAGTGGCTTGCCACTGGAAAATGTGTATAGAGGAAACACTGCCTGCTAACTATATACATGTTAGCATTGTTAGTTTTAGCACATTAGCAGGCTGATATAGGCATTAAGGACAAAACCACCACCACTTCACAGAGGTGCTGGTGTGGCTGCTGACTTCTAAGTCTGTTTAGAAAGAAAGCATGCAGCTTTTTCTTAACAAATGGTCAACTTTTCAGCAGTAGATTTTGACTTTTTTATACCCCATAGAAGCTAGAACTTAATTTTATTTTTATTTTTTTAATGGGGATGCATTCCTTCCTATAACATTCTCCACTTTCATCCCTCCACTTTGTTATGACAGCTATTTTTTCCATGTCTAAAGTCTTTGTCATGCATATGCTCACATAAAAAAGCTAACTAGAAACTTATTTGTGTTTATAGATGGTAAAGTTGTTTTTCTAGTTAATCTAGCTCAGGAAATCATGGTTCATAGTTTCATGACTACAGAAACCAGGTTTAATAAAGTTGACTTACTACCTGCCACTATTCCGGTATTTTTTAACCAGGTCAGGTTTACCGTAATCATAAACTCACACCAGACTGAATATGTGGTTTGCAAGTGAAGCACTGTAGTGCACAGACCTGCTGTGGCTTCCTCTCGTCCGCCCTTCTCTCCCAACAAGGCTGTCTGTTCAGGAGCATGACTGTGGCTGCAGGGTCAGCACAGAGAAAACTCTCCAACAAATAAGCTGTACTAAGCCTGCATTTTCTTTTTTCCTTAGCAGTGAAAATACTGTCCACCAGCCCACTGCACTGTGTAGACTTGATATGGGGGAAGTGTCTATGTGTGTTTGTATGTTAGAGGCTGAATGCTAAATGTCCCAGATGATGTACGTGCTACAGATAATCAATGCAAGAGCGGGATGATGTATGTGCTACAGATAATCAATGCAAGAGTGATGTCCAGCAAGATAAAAAATAGAACTTTCCTTCGTTAAATGCAAAGATTTCTTGTTTTACAGTCTCTTTTCAACAGGTTGTCTTAGTCATTTATCTTTCTGTGGGCAGTGAATTTTTTTTGGACGTACTCTTCATGAAATGTCTATACGACAGAGTCCATTTAGATTTTCTGGCACCAGCTCCATTGTTGTAACAGTGTTTGAAGCAGATCTCTGCCAACTTTGTGATTCAGTTGAACCAGATCTCTGCCAACTTTGTGATTCAAGGCTCTCTGCAAAGTAAGATTGCACTGTAACATTGGCTTTGGATCAAAAGGCCTGTCAGTCAAAGAGAATGTGGTGATTACTATTCTTGAAAGCTTTTTTTTCTCTGTAGATTTGCTTTGAGATATTTTTGATGTTCATAAAATAATGAGTGTCTTGGTGCCTGACATATGTCACATGTAATTTAAAAATTTTATAATCTAATTTTAAAATCTAGGACATTAAATGGTACATTTGATTAGGTTTTGTTGTTGGCTCATTGAATATTGTTCTAGTGTATAATCAAAACTATGTCTTTTGTTTTTTGTGCTACAATCTAGGCCTCATGGAGCTGGGAACTCAACGCCTGCTCTGCACCAGGGAGCTTGATCCATGCCAGGTTCCCAGCAAACAACCATAAACGGTGGGAACCTTAATTTTCATCCTTCCCCCAATTGCCCCTGTGGTGATATTGTCCTCTAGTGTCTTTGGCCTGCAAAATGTTTGGCAAGCTGAAACAGAACTTGCTGGTGGCCTGTCTGGTCATCAGCTCGGTCACTGTCTTCTACCTGGGCCGCCATGCCATGGAGTGCCACCATCGTATTGAAGAGCGCAGCCAGCCAGGTGGAATCCTGCCTCTTTCAGCACTGGGAGGCAGCATGCGGACAGTCTTACGAGCGGGCCAGAATCTCAGCGCACCTTTCGTTTACAACAAAGACATGCCACTTATCTTCATTGGCGGTGTGCCCCGCAGTGGGACTACGCTAATGCGAGCAATGCTTGACGCCCACCCAGAGGTACGCTGTGGTGAGGAAACCCGTGTCATACCACGTATCCTCGCCATGAAGCAGATGTGGAGCCGCTCAGGCCGGGAGAAGATGCGCCTGGATGAGGCAGGTGTGACTGATGAGGTGCTGGATGCTGCCATGCAGGCTTTCCTGCTGGAAATCATCGTTAAACATGGGGAGCCTGCAAACTTCCTGTGCAACAAGGACCCTTTTGCGCTGAAGTCGCTTGCCTACCTGGCCAAAATCTTTCCCCATGCCAAGTTTGTACTCATGATTCGTGATGGGCGGGCCTCAGTCCATTCCATGATCTCACGGAAGGTGACCATTGCCGGCTTTGATCTGGGCAGCTATCGAGACTGCCTAACAAAGTGGAATCGGGCCATAGAGACCATGTACACTCAGTGCCAAGAGGCAGCTGATAAATGCCTTCCAGTTCACTATGAACAGTTGGTCCTCCATCCTGAGAAATGGATGAGAACACTGCTGAAATTTCTTGAAATTCCTTGGAATGATGCTGTCCTCCACCATGAGGAGCTCATTGGGAAAGCTGGTGGAGTGTCTCTTTCCAAGTAAGTAATGCTGATAATTTCCTTTTTCGTTTCCCTAGCCCAGCCAACTCCAAGCCCTGACATCTTGTTCTGTGACCAGACTTCGAAAGGTACAAGTATAGTTTAAGGTATAAGTTACAAGCAAGGGTGACAGTTGACCTTTTCTGTGTCTGCCCATGTTTGTTTTTGATTGAACAAGATATGAGTCATCAGTGACCTGGTTTAATGTGATAGAATCTGTAGACTTACTTGGTTGAGTTTAGTTGAACTTTTACATTTCTTTTTTGGCTCTGTAATGGTAATTGTTTTTTGCAGAATAAGAAATCTCTCTGGCCATAGTAAACATGTCTTGGTTGGTAGCTCTGGGAGACACTTGTCTTGGTCGTATTCTGCTTTATGTTTAAGCTAAGCTTAAAGTCCATTTAGTTGCTTCCAAGACCTTAAGTGTCTTGGAAGCAACTTAGTGGTTTATTTGGTTACTAGCATTGATAACACACTGAATAACCATCCGTCAATTCAATTCTATTTATATAGTGCCATATCATAACAAACGTTATCTCAAGGCACTTTTCATATAGAGCAGGTCTAGACCAGACTCTATGCTTACTATATACAGACCCAACATTTGCCCCCTGAGCAAGCACTTGGCGACAGCAACAATTTTTTTTAACAGGTAGAAACATTGATCAGATCCCGGCTCATGGTGGGTGGCTGTCTGCCATGACAGGCTGGGTTGAAAGTGAAGAAGAGAGGGGGAGAGAGATGAAAAGGGGGGGCAGGAGGGATGAGAGAGAGCATAGCACAATAATGGGACTAATAGCTATATATACTATAGTTATACTAACAAGGCGGATAATATTACTAATAGGAGTGAATGAAATGGTAATGGCAGTAATCAAAATAATTAAAGCAGAGAGTGTTGATCAGGCTCATGGGGCAGTAGGTGATCTGCAAACATGGATCCAGACTCTGCAGCATCAGAGGCAAAAAACCTCTAGAGAGCAACAAGAGGAGAGAGGAGAGAGAGACAAGAAAGCACAAAACAGTGGGAGAGAGGAAGAACAGTGATGAGCATTTTTGAGATGTTAATGTGCACAGGGAGAGAGGAGGACTTTGTTGAAATGGGGAGCTCAGTGCATCATGGGAAGTCCCTCGGCAGTCTAGGCCTAAAGCAGCATAGTGAGGGAATAGCTCGAGCAGAGCCTGAGCCAGTTCAAACCATAAGCTATATCAAAGAGGCAGGATTTAAGCCGACTCTTAAATGTGGAGAGGGTGTTTGCCTCCTGGACCCTCTGTTATATAGTGATTCATTGTGAGTTTGACATTTTGGACACTTTTTTAATACTGGAAGTAGTCTGTGATAACTAAAGCTGGGCAGACACTGTGCCATTTTCTTAATTATAAAAATGTTTAAACTTGCACTACACATTTTAATTGGCCTCTCTGCTAGAATTGCAGTTCCTTACTCGGGCTGCACATGGTCAATTGAACGGCCAAAAAGTGGAATTTGCACTGAACATAAGCACGGAGCCCCTCGTTGTTTTTTTTCAAGTGATTATTCCAAGTAAATTTATTCACACGAGATGGTTGCATCCTCTATGCTGACAAAAAGAGAAAAAGGCAACATTACTTTTGCAATTTTATCAGCAATTATAATGAAATGAAGAAAATATAAAAAAGGCAGCATGTGGCTGGAAGATGCAGACAATATGTGTCTGTTCTCAAGCTAAGTTCTATTATATGTATGTTTATCACTTCAGACTGAATTCTACTGTTCTGGCCCTGAGATGTAATACATTACTCCAATGATATTTTTTAAAAAAGCCTAAGACAACACTTCAATTTATAAGACCTGTATTTTTGAGAGCAGCCATTTGGAAAATCCTACCTTGGAGCTTCCCTTAGACAGCAGACCAAAACCTCTGACACATTAGAAATCCATGCACTTTTCTGATAGCCAGATGGTTAATTCTACAGTGGCTTATCAGTTGTCTTGACCCACCTTAAACTGCACTTAAAAAATCACAACTGAATTGGCAAAAAAAAGAAATGGGCTAAAATTGGGCCCAATAAGTACACTCTCTTGCCTAATCATTGTGTTATTTTGACCCTGATAATGGAGTAGGAACTTCTAAGAGGCTTCATTTTTACTAGATGCCATACCTACTGTTGCAGATTCATTGAATAGACCATTGCAGTAGTGGGTAAAGAACTGCTGTCTATTGAACTCTGATACCTTCCAGGCTCGCCAGCTACACATGGTAAGATGGGCCTACCATATATCTCATTCACAGTTCAATAGAAAAGAGTTTGGAGAAGTTCTTGTCTGCTTAACTTTTAACTACTTAGCCTAGGGGGTAATGGATTGGCTATTCACTTGAAGATAGATGACATGTAAGTAAGCAATGTGTCAAGTTGTATTAAAGAATCACTTTCTATATAATATCACTTCCTGTATGTCTTTAAAAGCATACACAAATGTTTTCACAAAGCTTCCAGACTTGCCAGTATTACATGGAACTTAAACATCCTGCTGCTGAGCACAGTGAGGAACCTACTCATTAGTGACTTAAAACACATGAGATTATGTTTGCACTACTGTACTGTTGGCAGGCTTTCCTAATGGCCCTACCTGGTGTCAGAGTTGTTTGGGTTTCAGTAATTTGAATGGCTGGCCTCTGGAAATTGTTGAAGAAACACTGAAGGGGTGCAACCCCATTCCTCATCTCAGTCTGCCTCCCTCTGCTACCCCCCCTCTTCCTGCCACGTCGAACCAGAACTTACTCTATTGCCTTTGGAGATGATTTAGGTCACATTTTGTTATTGTCTGCATATATGAACACTCATGGATTTTATTAAAAAGTTTTTCGCATCCATTAGACAGTTTTCTTGTGCCCTTTGTCTTTACTGCACACTTTTTGAACTTGTCCCACTTCCTCTGCAACAAAAAGTGAGGATGGATTATATTAGAGAATATATTTTTCACTTCCTAGTCTTCAGCAAACTTTGGACATACTTTTGAGCACCCTGGAAAGTAAAATTAACATCATGAATACACATCTTTTGTAAGTAGAACATAAATCCAATGAACCAACCTGCAAAATTCAAAAGCTCCTCCTAAGATGCTGTGTTGCATGTTGAGTTTCAAGCAAAGATGCCATGCAGACTCAAGTGATCTTCAGCCAGTCTGCTTCATTATTGGGCCATTGTAACTCAATGCTAAGGACCCTTGAGGTTTTAGTGAGGGCGAACTGTCCTTTTCTCTCTATCCCCTCTGTATCACTTGTGTCTGGACACTGGAAAATCTCCTTCAGTTGTCATGTTTTCATAAAACAGGGTTTGTGTTTTTAACCTCTTTTCCTACCACTGCTATAGAATGCTGCATTGCTTGAAACAGAAAAACAAACTCAAGGCCAAAACAGACTGAAAGTCTGCACAGGGAGGGAGAGTGAAAGAGCCCATTTGGATCTGAATGCAGATCTTGGTCATTTATTGCACACGTCATCTCTCCACAAATTGGTTTTCATCAAATATTAATGAATGGGGACCTTAACCAGAGCCGTCTGAGCTAAGCAGAAGATAGTTATGGAAACACTGCTTTGTCCTGCATATCTACATCTAACAGCCCAGTGTTAGCAGCTGCAGTCAGAGTCCACAATGCTTTTAGATACAAAAGTGATTTCCAAACCAAAATGGACTCATTCTTATGGAATAATACGAGAGTAAATTCAACTAATTTGTTTTTCTGTTTTGTTATTGGTGTGGTAATCAGTGAAATCTGCTTTGTACTGTTTATTTGGAATGTAACCTATAGCTTCTCCATTGCATAGGTAGTCATTCACATTTCAGTATAATTTCTGCATCCTTTTCAGTTAAAACAAAATGTTATGGTCATATTTTTTTTCCTCTTTCTCCAGAAGTAGACTTACAACAGTCAACACAGCTGGGTCAATTTTGTCTACGCATCATACTTTTTTAGTAGGCATTTATATTTGTCGCTATAGTTCCTGGTTCTGGCACAGGAAGGTGACCCATTCTTTATCTTGCCTACAATCTCTGATTGGTTCGAGCTTGTCTCCAGCCAGTGAACTAATGCAGTTTTGTATCTTCGACTTTTTCTTTTTGTGAATTCTAGCAAAAATCTTAGATTATTTGAAGCCAAAAATTACTGATGGCATTTTTTGGCAAGCTCCTCTAAGCTAGATCTTGCTTGCACAGAAGTAACCCACTTAAATGTTGTGGAAGAGATTTTCACTGTGTATGTGTTCTACATTACGTTTTAATCCGTAGACAATTTACATGTCTGCTATCGCATGCTTTGGTTCTAATTCATACTTCTCTCATATATGGGTCCGGATACAGTTTGATACCCTGCCACATGTAGCCTTCAGAGCAGCACAAGTACCTTCTACCATCATAAACATTTTGCCCCACCTGCTCTCAAGTACTTTTCCATCAGAGCATTAAAAGTCAACCCCCATGACACCTGGCAGAAAATTCTCGTTGCCCACTGCAACCACCTTCATTCTCCACTATCTCCACTATCCCAAAGCCTTGGGTTTTTATCTACATGACAGTCTCAATCAGACAGCAGCCAGACTCCAGGACAGGATTTTGTCTTGGCATTAACATGAATTACCTGGCTTTGATGTCCCAGAACAAGGAGCCATTCCTCCCTAACTCTCTATGCTATTTGTGATCTTGATATCTCTATCTGATTCACTTTCATTAGCTGTTGGTGATACAAAACACCACCTTGGGTATTGGAGTTGAAGCAATCAATAATTAATGAACTGGAGGTCATAAAGAGCATCAGCCTGAAAGGAAATGGTATTGTGATGGGCGGAAAGGTTTTTGTTAAATCACATTTAAAGACAAGAAAAGAAATTGTGTTTCACTTATTCACGAATGTGGTTGCAAATGATTTAAGCTTGATGGCAAGAAACAGACAACAGGGATGTTTATACATGAATTGTCACCTTTTATATTTCATTGTACTGTTGAGTATTGGTATCTGGCCTTCAGCCTTGGTACCAATCCAAATATGCACCTGTTTGTAGGAGAATAATATTGTAACACTATAGGGGTGAACAATTAATCACAAAAAATGTGATTTCAGAGTGCAATATTACTTAGCCATACTGTAAATTAAACTCAAGGGTTCTTCCTGATCGTTGTTTATATTATCTTTGCATGCTAGTGTCTGTATTATTGTACTCAGCCAAAGTTGCTTTCTTGGTTCAAGAAACACCACTGAATCATTTCGATATTTGAAAAGAATGAGTGCACTGTGTAGTTACTGTTTTCAGAATTTGACAGTTTTCTACATAAAATCTATAAACATATCACATAATTTTTCTTGATATTAACCATAAAAATCTCTAACTCGAGACCTCCACCAATTTCTTTTCTCAATTGTTCATGAAATGCCAGAAAACACTGAAAAATATTTGTAATAGTTTCCCAGAGCCCAAAGTAATGCCATCAGATTTCTGTTTTGTTTGTTGAAATATGAGTCCAGATTTAAAAAATAGTGAATTTGCCTTCATATAAGACAAACAAAAGTAGAAAATACTCACAAATGACAAGCTGGAATTGCGTAATGTTTGACTTTTTGCTTTAAAAATAACTTGAATGATTAATCGATTATCATAATACTTGATTATTTTTCTTTTGATCAAGTTATCAATAAAATGACAAACATTGCAGCTCTAAGGATAACATTAGCTCAGATGGTTACAACTCTCAATAGTAGCTTTAATGGTCAGCAGTCAGATATCAAGACTTTTATGTTGTCATACCATTATTTTACCCACAGATTATTATTGTTACCACAAGAAGGCAACTATATAGCTGTTGTCAGGATATTACACAGCTTTTGATGGCATCATTACCATTCAATATTACATAATGAGTAAGGCATATTACTAATGTTATGTCTTTCTTCTTTGGCTTTTACCTTTGGAGTTTCTTACTTCTAGTCCTGCTAGCAGCTATTTTTCCATCAGTGGATCCCTGTTTTGTTTGTGTAATGAACATGCGCATTATGTGGATGACGAGGCACACAGTCCAGCCAAATGGTGTCACATTTTCCCACTGATCAAGAAGTGTAACACTGTACCAACAAAGACTGGGAGGGAGACTGCTAGCGAATAAACATGGATGTAAAAAAATGCAGGATTTGAAATACTTAAAAATTGACTTCTAATGAGAAAGGAGATGCATTGGAGACATTTATTAGACCCCAAGGAGAAACTTATCTTTTGTCTGTTTACACAAAAACTCCACAGGGCAATTTTAATGTAAACTGAAATGGTGTTTTTCTTTTTTCTCTATAAGAAATTTGACTCATATTTTTTCTGATTGACAAGAAAAAGAACCTTTTTATGACTCTAACAACAAGAAACTTTATTATTTTATCTAATTCCTTAAATGTAGAACTTAAGATATAACTGTGATTTAAGCTTGTTAGAAACTTCTTGGTTTGTCCTTGTGTATAGTAGACCACAAAATACCTGGAGTTTAATTCACAGAGTAAATGGAATTTTAATTCATTAAGGAGATTCCCCTCAAGTGACCATCCCAGACCCTTTCACAGATGTAATATAAACAGCGTTAATCTATACAGTGCTTCCTTTCACTAGGGATGCAACTACTTAATATCTTACTGACACAAAAGTATGCTCAGGAATTTTTATTGTTCGATCTTTTCTTCCAAAATATGGAGATGGACCTGAGGAGCATTAGTAAATATTCATATAAAGGATTATGCTTATAAACATAAGCCATTGCCATTGGAGGCCTTTGTCTCTGGTAATGTTTTGGTGTCCATCACATTTAGAAAAGTGTAACAGTTAATTTCTCTGGTGGTTTTGTGGTAGATGTATAAATGCCTTTTTTTCACACATGAAAATCGATCCAGTTTTGTCTGATCACAAATTCCTGCATCACATATTCTCAGTTTGACACATTTCAGTTGCTAACTACATGTACAGTATTCACACAGAATAATCCAAGGCTTTTTATCTCCTCTGTGCATTTGAAATGCATGTTATTTTGTGTAAATCTTATTGCTGTATGAAGCACCTTTCAAAAAAAAAAACATCTAATGGCGCATCTGGCTGATGTTCTAATCCTGCTTAGTTTTAGCTCTCTCATAGGCCACACCTGCTTTCAGGTGCTTTTCGGTTTAAGTTTTTGTCTTAACCTGCTCATCAACTTGTTGACCTTTTGTATGATTTATTATTAGATAACTGGAAAGAGGTAGATGTCCTTAAAATGTCTATAACAAGTCATTTGAGCATGTATATAATGGGTAATTGAAATCCTGTGGTATATGCAAATACAGGTGGAAAGAGGAACAAAAAGATTCTTTTCATTATTGATTTATCTGCCCATTATTTTGTTAATAAATACAACAGTAAAACATAACATTACTAATTTCCAAGAGCCTAAATCAATAGATTTTTAATTAGTTTTAGTTTTTAACCAACAGTTTGAAACTCCAAAATATTCACATTACTAACATATATAACTAAGATATGCAGCAAATACTCACATTGGAGAAGCTAGAAGTAGAGAATGCTAGTTATTTTTGTATGAAAAATATGCATCTAACATTATAGACAAGCTGAACTACATTTGCAACACTCAGTCTTTGTCTTGAGGAGTTTATGTTCCATGTCAGCACTTAGCAGCCTCTTGGGTCTTGGTGAAGTTACCTAAATTGATTCCCAACCCATTGGTTGCAGAGTGTATATTTGGATCATGGCCCATCTTTCAGAAACCATCTCCACTATCCTCCTGAGATGAAAATACCAGCTCACTCTATTAATCATGCAGGAGACAATACCTATACAGTGTAAAGATTCAGTTGCAGAGTAAATAGATTAGAGAAAAGTGAGTTGCCAGATTGAGGTATAGAGTCCAACAGGAAAAATAGCGATAGGGATGCTGGACTGCAGATGGTAAATGGCTATGTGGAGATAAACAGATGGTAAAATAAATGTGTGAGGAGAGAGACCAACCTAAAAGAGCTACCAATTGCCAGGGGAATAAAGGGAAGTGGCAGTTGAAATATTCCTCATAGATGAAGCTCTGTCATTGTCGTCCTGCCAGTATTATTTGTGTGTCTTTGTACTGGACTGGATCTCCCGTGATTTTAAATAACCTCTTACTGTTTAAATCTAACTTTGTGTCATCAAGTAAAATACTAATACTACTCCGTTTTATAACTGAATTTCAGCCTTGCTTTGTTTTTCACACATAATTTCTTTTGTCTCCTGGATATACTGTCAGTCTATCGGTATAAAACATTTAAGGTAAATACTGTTACAAATTATAATCATAAGTAAGATGAGGATTACCTATCATTGTTTTAGCAACAGTTTACTTTGTCTTATTATACTGTGGTATACTATGGTAATAGACAAGGTGAAATTGTACATCAGCATGTGTCACAATTTAAGTCTTAAACGATATCTTGAAAGATCTGTAATATGTGCTACCTTACTTTGAATTGATTATACTGGTTAGGAATTTGTTTCACACTTGCACCCTTTCTGTTTGCCTAAATACATTTCTCTTAAAGATATTTAGCTTAACTTCAAGGATACTCAAAAGACGGTAGCTCAAAGACCAGCAAGTATCTGCTATTAATCTCAGACAAAACTGAAGTCATTACGCTTGGCCCAAAACACCTCAGACACTTTATCTAATGATATAGATATTCTAGATGGTACCACCTCAGGTACCACTGTTAGGAATCTCTGAGTTATCTTTGATCAAGATATGTTCTTTAATTCCCTTCTCTCAAAAATTGGGTACATCCTGTCTCAAAAAGATTCAGGAAAAAAATTCATACTTTTGTTACTTATAGGCTAGATTATTGAGATTATTGCAAATACTTGCAATGAGGAGGTCCCAATAAGTCTTTGAAAAACCTTCAGCTGAGCTAAAATGCTGTAGCAAAAAATGTGTTGTGCACTGGTAAGAGTATGTGTTGTTATAAGCAGATAATTAGTAATTAGCAAAGATAATCATTCAAATTCATAACTTTATTAATTGAAATATATAATTATTTGGCACCAACCTGGTATCTGGGCTCAAAAACCAAGCCAAGTGTTCACCTCAGTTATTGGCTGTATGAAGTGAATAGCGAAGGGTTGAATCCAGGCACTGACAGTCAAAATACAGCTGTCATCACGGCGAGTTTGTACACCTGTTCACAAACAACAGCTAATTAAAGTAACAAATTTATTATCAATCGCACTATTAATCAACAATCAATATTGCCTTTATTTAAGAAATCTGTCATACTGTAATGGATGCAACTACAAGAACTAAGGTGAAACAGCGGACATGTAGTGTGTGTTTTTGTGTTAATGGTTGTGTCTGTGTAGAATGGCAGAGATGTGGGCATGCCATGTAGGTGTGGGTTATTTGAAGCATGAAAAGCAAAGCAAAGCAATGGAGATCCCTGCTGGTGCGGAGAGACACAACAAACTGTCCTATTTTACCAAACATTAGCATGGCAGGTAAACTAGTGTTCATCAGGTCTGGCACATGTCTCCTAAATGGTAGAACTGCAGCTTATTGGTTTAACTCATGGTGGTGCGATCAACACAAGCAGCCCAGAACTTGGGAGAACACAAATCACCTCTAATGCACTAAGCACAATCAAAACAAGAAGCAAAAAATAGTAAGTACTCCACAGTATTTACAGCAGTCACAGGACATGGTGATCCGTTCTTTACAACAATAGTAATGCAGTTTGAGAACAGTAAACCTACGATTATTAGCTAAAGTCTCTGCCCAGACACAAGGCTTTTACTTTTAGTTATCTCAGAAAGCAGTTGAAATGTGTGTAGGTCCATTTTGTGTAGCTTCAGTGTGAACACTGAACACTGGCAGGGCTTGCTCTTCAGACAGTCATGGTGAGCTGGTGAGCCTTTCCAATCAGAGGCTAGAGTTTGAATTGAAGTCAAATTTCATACATAGATGATTCGGTGATGTTTCAGGTAATGGTCAGTATAAATTCCTGAAGAACTGTGAGTGAGGCCTCTGGGCTTTATGTAGGCCTTCTGTTGTTCCAGGCACATTGCATGAGATCCAACAAATGTGAATGTTTTCTGGTTCCTTTACACTTCTTTGATAGTAAACTTAATGTTTCGGTTTTGGAATGTTGGTTGGAGACTAGAAAGTCAGCTTTGCTTGTAAAGTCTCTCTGGGCTCAGCTCTCAGTACTCGTGTGTCTTCTACCTAAATCTCTGTGGTGTGGGATTTAGTTCCTTTCCCATATTCCCATTTGTTCTTTCAGAAATTGGCCATGTTTTACTGTTTACTCGTCGTTTTCAGTGTTTCAATGTGTCCTGCTGTCGCTGCTTCACATTAAAAGCTTTCCACTGGTGAATATGGATGGGTTCCAGTAGCCAATATTCCCCTTTTGTTGGTAAAAGTTGGTAAAATATCCAGATTTGTTAAGCTCCAGGATCAGTAAATTCCATATTGAATCTTTCTTTAATTTTATCTGTTAAGTAAATTTCACACAGTAAATTAAACTAACAACAGGAGGTTGTAATTTCCCTATCAAGAGGCTTGACCTTCTCTGAAAACTAACAGTTTGGGTTAATCTGTGGCAAGTCACATTGATTCTGTAGCTTTGTCTGAAATTATGACCTTACAAAGTTATTTAGTCTTTCCCCTTTGACATAGTCAGTGAGATTAACCAAGCTCAAGGTATTCATTTATTCAGGATATATACCAGGGACCTGCTGAGATAAGGAGGCCAGGAAGCTATCTATAATATGCCTTGTAAACCAGTTAGATTATTTAGATGATTAGAGTGAACAGAATTGAGCGATGGACTAGTCTTTTCTAAACAGGACCACCTTGGGACAAACTGAGCAAACAATGCTGTGATTCCACTCTGCTTGCATTACTAATGTCAGGCACAAATCACTGGTAAATATGCATTACCTGTTTTAATGGTTTTATGTACAGGACTGAAATGGATTTGTGTGAACATTAAATAACACTAATAGCAGAAAATTCAGAATCATGGAGAGGATTTATAACACTTGACATACATCTGCATGAACTTTAAAAATGTCATTTCTTAATTGAAATAATTTGTTTTACCATGACTTCAGAAACCTCTGCCATATATAGTAACACCTACATCATTTAGAAGAGGTATAACCACTTTTTGCTAAATTGACTGACCTGGGATTAAGAACTGGAATATATATCATAAACATATGCTTTGTCAACCAAGAAAAACTTGCAACTGATCCAGTTACCTACTGTTTTAAGTGACAGATAAAACCAACATTTTTCTGTGCTTTGTCAGGGTGGAGAGGTCTACAGATCAGGTCATCAAGCCTGTCAATGTGGAGGCCTTGTCCAAGTGGGTGGGGAAGATCCCAGCAGATGTGGTGAGGGACATGGCCGTCATTGCCCCAATGCTGTCCAGGCTGGGTTATGATCCGCATGCCAATCCTCCCAACTATGGCCGGCCTGACCCCAAAGTCCTGGACAACACCAGAAGGGTGAGTATTGAGCAGACTAATAGGGTTTTCCTTGATATGGTCATAAAATCTTTCTTTATTCAGTCTTAAAGGGACTAAAGGGAGTATTTAACCACTATAATCTCAAATAATTTATCCTGATGGAAGACAGCTTTAGAAAGGAATATTTAAAAGGAATACTTCAGCATTTTGGGAAAATATGCTTAAATTCTGTCATGCTGAGAATTGGGTGAGAACATTGATACCATTCTAATATTTGTATGGTAAATATAAAACTAATCAGTAGATATACTGTATATGTGTGCTATAACTAATTTTATTTCTTTCCCTTCTGCTTGGAAAACTGCTTCTTCTTTACTGTTACAGCTACTATTCCTTGTACTATTGCTATTACCACTTTACATTACATGACATCGGTTAAAAACCTAACATGCTTTTTTCCAAAATGACGACTGACTTATAAATATGCTTTCCAGTGTCTTGCATCTGACCTGAGGGTAGGAGAACCACCAGCCTTACATTTAAGAGTCATACATCTCTCAACGTTACATAAACTGTGTGTGTGTGTGTGTGCATGAGCATGGCCTTCTTTGCTTCATAAGTGATGTCCTTGCCAGATGTCAAATCCTTTTTGTATCTTGGGAAGGAATCCACTATATTTGGAGCAGAATATGTGTCGTTAAATTCTTTTTCTCAAGCTGAGCAATCAGGTGAAATGTTATACAGCTCCACGCTTTAGGTGGCATACTGCATATTTGAGCTAGATGCCCAATTCCAAAAGCGTTGAAATGGTCAATAAATGAGTTGCCAACATCAGTAAGCAATTATGATACAAATTTTGAGACCTTGATATATGACTTTAAATCATAAAAACTATTTGAACGATGGTGGGTTCACATTGTACAATTTCGCCAGAGACATTATCTTTGGATTGCTGTAGTTTCCATCAGGTTGGAATTTCCTCCTGTGATTACTTGATGTTAAATTGGTACTGTAGCTGTCCACTGCTGGTAGGCTGAGATGGTACTATATTAAAGTCATCACTAATATGAAAAGAAGGTTGGAAAAACATGTTTTGCTCATAGTTGGATTAATAGTTTAGTGATGTAACATACTAAAGAATCTCTGTCAATAGATGATTAGCTTGATTTTTCACCCGTGTTGGACTGCTGTCAAGACATTTTGGGCTGATTTGTTGCTCCCAAGAATTAAGCCTGGAATCTCTCACAGGTTTCTGGGTATTTTCTTCAAACATCTTGTCTGCTCAGCCATGGAGGTTATTATTATCCATGCGAAATACTTACTCTTAGTACTTACTTTTCATAGCAATCTTGTGACATAAAATGCAAGTATATCTGAGTGCACAAATAATTTTCAGAGGAAAACGCTACCAGATGCCAGATCTCTGAATTACCTGAATTTAAGTTGTAGTGTGTCTATCTGACATTCATTGCTTCATGGTGGTTCTGCACATCTGAATTTAGGTCAGTAGAGTCACTGCACTTTTTTATTGTTATTTTTAGCTGTGTCATTATACACAGAGTAAAATGAGATAACAGCACAGCGAGATGTAAACCTTCAAACACAGCTTGGTCTCAAAGTCATTTGGCTACAAAACTAATTGTGATTGAAACAAAGATGGATGGAGACATGGCAGCATGACACAGTGTAGCGTGACTCAATGCTATTTACTGCTTTGATTCTCTCAGTTCTGGTGCTGAATGTAGCGAAGCCTGCTCAACTACAGATGCTTGTACAACCTCTTCTACTTTAGCGGGATTGACCCGTTAGCACACAGTGCTGTCAGGAGCCAGGCAAGAAAGATGCTCTGCTGTAGTGCACAAGGATTTTATAAGTAAACTATGTAAGAGATATAAATTTTTTTCTCTGTCGAAATCTGATGTTTTCATTATTACAGCTGATGAACAAAGGATATAAAATATGAGTTTCGCAAGTAAAAAATGAGACTTGTGTAAAGCTGTTTGAAGAGGCAGAGTTTAGTGGAGATTAGTGAAGGGTTGGCTGGTCTGCAGGTGGATAACTAGCTGGTGGCCATGAACACTAAAGGTCAGATGCACTAAGGGATTTGTGCTGGTTTTAACGTGAAGATTCCACCCCAAATTCAAGTGCTGTATATGTCAAACAGTAGCAGCAGACTGGAGTTGTGTGAATGTCTACACTGTGCATCTCTTTCCTTGTTGCATATGCACTTATGAGATGATCATACATATAAAAGGAAGAGACAAATTAACAGGGGATGATTATGCATTTCGCTGAATTTACTAAAGTCCCACTATTTGCGACTGTCAATTTTGAGACATAAGTAAATTTGTACTGTGTAAAGCTGTATTTATGTAGCACCTGTTAAAACAAACATTTTTAAAAACATGAAAAAAACATGATGGAACATACAAAAGAACAATAGAAACAACAAAATTAATTTTACAAAACAACAAATATCAATTCTAAAAAGGGAGTATGAGTGAGTTTCGAAAGTTTTTTTTTTTCAAGTCTCAGTTGAACCTTACAGTCTAATAGTAAGATGTAAACTATTATTTTGCTATATTTGCTCTCCTACTATCAGTGCTCACATATAATTTATTACTGTTAAATTCCAATTAAATCACCATTCACATGAATTAAAGACAATGGCTGTGTAGTAATTTCAGCTATAAAATAATCAGAGAAATAAGAAGCTCATTCATGTTTGTGTAGCTGCCATGCAGTCAGTTGAATAAGATGCATAGGTGTGCCTGTGGAGGGAAAGCCCAACCTTGTACTTGGCAATACTGGTGACTCTTTTCTACAAAAACTTCCTTAAGTTTTGTCTAAAAAGTCACTAGATTTTTTTGTGAAGAAAACTCGCTAGATGGGTGTGAAAAGTCAGTAAATCTAGCAACAAAGTCACTCAGTTGGCAACACTGCCTGTAAAAATAGAAACTGTAAGCACAAATTCATTTTGGAAGAGCAACAACCAATGAGGAAACTCAGCACTCAGTAAGGTGGCAATAGGCTGACCAATAGTTTAACTTTATTACGGCTGGTCTCACTGTTGTGGTCCAAACATATATAGTTGGCTTTAAAGTTCTCAATTAATTTAAGGGCCACCATTTTCTCAACAATTTTGAAATAAAAGATAATTTTGAGAAAGGCTTGAAATTATTGCTAAAAGTTGGCTTTAGATTAGGTTGTTTTTTTTTTTTTTTAAGAAGTCCGCACACTAACTAACTTAGAATGGTTAGAAATGCAACCAGAGTTGAGTGATGAACTAACAATGGCCAGTAACCAACGATTTACAGTGGCACCTGTTACCGGTGAAATTGGAAGGAATTAAGTTATAGGGACTGGAAGAAGGTCGTAAATGTGACATAGTCTCTTAATAAGTTATTCATTGAGAAGGATGCAAATTGGTGTAGTGTCACTGATGGTTACAAGGTGACTGACAGTCTGATAGTATTAATTGTTTCAACAAAAAATCTAAAAAGTGTTTAGAGTCAATGCTAAAAGAAGGCTCTATGGAGAGGACAATGTTTCAAAGATGTTGAAAGAATTGTAAAAATATAAAAACCTAATGATTATTCTCGTTAGCATCAAAAAGATTACTGCTCTGGTTAGCAAGAGCATTTATCCTAAATCGCTTGATTGTTTCAATGTAATAGTTCTCTAATGAACTCACTACGTAAATCTCATATCTATGTGAAACTGAGGGTGATAGAATAAGTAGTATGTTGTAATACTGAGTAAAACTGAATGAGACAGGATAATTTGTATGTGGCTTACTCTGTCGGCTGACAACCATTAGGGACAATCAAGAGTATTATCATGTGCCAGAAGTGGTGGAAATAAATTTACATTAAGGTTATGCTTATATATAACTAAGATTTGTTTATTAGAATAAAGTAATAGGCAAACATGAATGAACACAATATATGATTACTGTAATGGTCCATCAAACTTGATTTTGAACTTAACCATGAATGATGTCAAATGCTAAGCTAATCTTTGTTTTGTTAAAACATTTGAATCTACATTATCCCCACCTCTACCTGCTTCATTGAACCTGCTCTCTCTCTCTTACTCTCTGTTTCCTATGGTCTCTGCTGTGTATACCTTGTGTAAATCTATGGAATCTTTCATTTCTTATACTTCATCTGCCTTTCTGTACACTACATTCATTGCCTCCTAATGTATTACAAATGAGATATATGCTAAAAATCATAATGTAATAAATTTACGAGTAATAGTAAGTTTTTCTGAAATATTATTCTACATAAATATATATTATTCTCTATTTCTATAGGATACCTTAGTTTAATTATCACATAGAAATTCCACCCCTGAAGGAGGTGGAGTTCCCTATGAGCTCTCCTTTACACACACAGTGCCTCTTGGATGTTCAGTATTAGGTGCCGTCTAAGAGCTGAATGCTTAATGAGAAGCCGTTGTAGTAAATCAGATGCTAATTAAATATAAACTGAATTGAAACCACAATTCAAAATAGCATAATGCCACTTTCTTAGTACTTTCATATTGTACATTACACATAATTTTAGTTGAGTTATACTAAAGAAACAACAGAAATAAAAATATTGAGTAGCTGTAAAAATGGAAAAGTATCTATTTATTCGAAAAAGCAGTAATCAAAGGCACATGACTGATTAATATCACTCTAAGTTGACTTGAACAATTCTCATTGTACTACAGCCCTATCTGAAATCTTGCTACACTGTTTATGGACACCACATACCTTTTGTGTACTTTCAGTGTTTTTAATGATATGGGCAGGGCCATAGTTCCAATGAGGGGGGATATTAAGCTACAGCTCACATTCATTCATTTAGACAATAGTGTGCTTCAAACTTTATATCAGAGTTGTGGGAAAGACTCATTCTGTTTCAACATGACAGTACCCTTGTGGATAAAGTCAGGTCCATAATAAAGTCTTACTGCTAGTAGATTCTTAAGGCAGGTATTGACATTCATGATTCTGATCTCTTAATTTTTGGGACCCTGGTGCAACAGCTGGTGCAACAACTGCGATCCATGCCTCATCACCCAAAATTAGTTCTGGACCTCACTAATGCTTTTGTAACTGGATGGATAAAAAAAGATATCCCTGCAGCCAGGTTCTTGTGTAAAATCGGAGACCAGAAGATTAGTATCCATAGTTGTGAAACAATTAGGTTGTAATCTTTACGTGTTGCAGAATACAGGCATTTGAAATAAAAACACACATGAGGACATTCTGATGTGGCTGTCCAGTCATTTTGTTATTCATTTCTGACTTTTAGCCAATATGTGTACTTTTCTGAAGCATATGGTTTGCTTTTCTACAAGGAGAACCAAAATGGGGAAACAGGATTCAGAATGATTTTGGTGCTCTTCACCACGTTGTCAAGACTCTTATGACTCAAACGGAAAACACTTTGAGTGTAAGATGTCGGGGGGGGGGGGTCATTGGAAAAAAATGTGTCTGACCATAATCAGGGATGGAAACTGCAGAAAATGTGGCAGAATTTGAAAAATATCTCTTCCAAGGTACCCTATGAGATTTAAACTTTAAAGTGGAGGTAACTTGTTTTGATGTAGTTCAGTTTACTTTTCATTCTTTCATTATTACATTACAAGATTTTGGGCGTCTAATTCAAAGCTAACTGTATCAATATAGGTTCCTCCGAGGATCAGGGGCTTAATTATAATCATTATTCATATTTAATGTATTGATCAATATTAATTGCAATGTACCTCTGCTGTAATTTAACAGTTTTCTGAATACAATGCATTAACTGGGAAAAATGGGCATGAACTTTTTCGTTTTAGTTAAAATTGGATTATTGAACATTGAATGGTGAAAATTTGTGCTAGTTTTGTTCTTCCAAAGTACTAACAAGAAACCTGATGTTTACCTTTGATGTTTTGGAGTGCGAAATTTTTCTTGCTAAAATTACATTGATCAAAAGGGATTTTATTAGATAGAAGTATGGAGTATTTTTACAGAATGGTAGTCATCAAGCCAGTTGCATAAACATTCCCACACATAAACTAATTTTAAAAAACAGAGCTTGCAGAGAGAATGTGTGCACTTCAGACTGCATGATACTTTAGACCGGCCACAGCCACAGTTTTCAAGAACAACAATATCGGCTCTTCTGCTGGTGCAGAACCTTGCCACTATGACACAATTGAAAAATTTGCACTGGTGCTTTGCTGTTCTTTTCATTAATGGGTTTTTAGACTGGTGAAGCAGATAGAAGTACTGATATGAAAACCAGTAATTGAGATAATTGTGAAACTGTGTTAGTGGAAATCAGGCTCATGCACTTGTATCACAGTGAGTTCTGAGCAGGAACCATATGGATGCACAGCAACAAAAGGAATTCATATGTATATTTGTCTTTGTTGATCCACAACTAAGTCTTTGTGTACACACAGATTTTTATGCCTCTGTCTGCAAGACTTTTGACATACTGCTTGCAGTCATGGCAGCAAACTTTTGGTGATCAAAAGCTCCATAGTGTAAAGTTAGCCGCCTCCTAAAACCACAGCATCTCAATGTAAGTGGAGTAAAAAGACACAGATTTCCCAAATTTTAGACAGTTCCTTTATAGCTGTGCTACACACTATATGTAACCTACTTTCTGTCAAGGCAGCCATATGTTAAGTGTGCTGGTCAGATATCAAATCCTCATGTTGTTCCATCAGTGTTAACACAATATTGTGCATGTTAATGATTTCCAAATGTGCCTGTGGTCCTATTTTGGTGGCAGCAAATATCCATGCCTGTGTGTGCTGGTTCCTCCTGTACCACTGCTCTCTGAAATGGTTAAACACTCTCCTCACAAAGACCTTATGGTCTTGTAGACAGCATGTGTGTGTTGAAGTTCATTTGTTTAGATTTATGTTGTGTACACCTGCAGGTTATTACTGTGATTCCCTTGACTCAAGCCAAGCTGCAATGTTTATATATTAAGTATAATGTCTTTTTTTCCCCTTAAGTATAGGTGTTAGAAAAAGTACTGCTTTGGAATCCTTACCAACTCAAGTATTGTTTGAAAAAAGTTGAGACCAAGTGTTGTTGACCAAGTGTTCACTGTTATCTAAGAAATTTCATGTTTGTTTGTGTGGCATACATATACTACTGACAATGTTGGACGTTGGGACACATGTATGAATTTATTGGTTCTGTCACTTTTGCTGAATGAGTTTTCAGGGAAATCTTACATGACTTGCGGACACTGTCTTACAAAAAAAAAAGGAATGTTTTCTTAACCTACAGATTCAAATATTCTTTCATTTTCTTTGTGTTTCTTCTTATGTCATATTTCAGTTCAATTCAATTTAATTCAGTTTTATTTAAATAGTGCCATATCATAACAAACATTATCTCAGGGCACTTTTCATATAGAGCAGGTCTAGACCAGACTCTATACTTATTATATACAGACCCAACATTTCCCCCATGAGCAAGAACTTGGCGACAGCCGCAATGAAAAACTCCCTTTTAACAGGTAGAAACATTGAACAGATCCCGGCTCATGGTGGGGAGCTCTGCCTTGACCGGCTGGGTTGAGAGTGAGAGACAGTGAGAGACAGTGAGAGACAGTGAGAGACAGTGAGAGACAGTGAGAGACAGTGAGAGACAGTGAGAGACAGTGAGAGAGAGAGAGAGAGAGAGAGAGAGACAGGGGGCAGGAGGGAGGAAAGAGAGCATAGCACAATAACTAGACTAAGAGCTATATAAACTATAGTTATACTAACAGGGCTCATAATATTACTAATAGGACTAAATGAAATGGTAACAGTAGTAACCATAATAATTAAAGTAGTAGGTGTTGATCAGGCTCATGGGGCAGTAGGAGGTCTGCAACAATGGATCCAGACTCAGGAGCATTAGAGGCAGAAAACCTCCAGAAAGTGACAGGAGGAAAAGGAGAGAGACGAGAAAGCACAAACTATTCTGGGAGCAAAGTGTTCTACTGAGGTAATAAGGTACTATGAGTTTCAGTTAATTTGCTCCTCTTAAGAAAAAGCAAGAGCCAACAGTGCTAGCTCATGAGCTCATTCGTGGTATTTTTTTCTTGGGACTACTTTAATTCAATTTGCAACACCCCCCTCCCCCTGGGAAATGGTTTCATCCTTGTATTATATAATACATCTGGCAACCAGTCCTTAACTAACCACTGTATTACTAAGCCACATGTGGAATTGCTCTCTCTGCTGTTTTGAATTTTCACCCAGCCCAATTCAAATATTTACCCTCTAGCTCATCTTCAGCCATGAGTTCACCGAAGAATATGCAGCTCGGATGTAGCTGCTGAGTAACAAAATAGTTTGGAAACATCTGTTTTACAGAAGGTTTGTATTGTGTAATATCAAGATAGAGAGAACAATATGGTTGACTAAGGAAGCTTGACCTTGACCTGTTGAGAGCATTCTTACTTGAGTGATGCTTTGTTGTTTTTACTGAATGAAGGCCCATCTGGAAATAAAGTTAATCCTTCTAAGTGGTGTCAGCTACAGAGAGGTTTTTGCATATTGCCGCAAAAACCTCTCTGTGTATGTCGAATTAACCCAAAAGGGATCCAAGTATTTGTTCATAAACATGAAACGATAGAGAAAAAGCCATGAATCGTGGCAGAAAAAAAAGTTTTGTAAGTTTCTGCTCATTCTTGTTGTTCAGCTACCCTGGTTATGTTGATGCATTTTAAGGCCATTAATAGCTATCTGTAGTTCAGCTGCCAGACTTGAAAATTGCACTCCTTCAAATTGTTTAGCAATACAGGCTAGGGCTGTGTTTGGTTATGATTACTTTCAGATGCAATTTATTAAGAAATCTCTCTCTCTTTGTTGTTCTGATTGTGCCAAGAGTGTGTATGGGTGACCTTTTTGCAAGTATATATGTCAGGATCAGTGGTAAATAGAGAAGGGGCAGACAGCTAATACTTTGCATTAGTCTGGTGAGCTAACAGTGACTTAAAGCTATTGTCTCTGGTCTTGGTTTGGGACTGTGTCTCAAATTTGAAAGTACTAGTTTAGATCAGTGGGGTTGGGTGTTAAAGATGTGTTTATAGGTCTCAGTTTTAGAATTATATCATTGAATTAGAGCTAGTAAAATAGTAAAAGGAAAAATTGCATGTGCCTTCAACTGAGCCCAGGCATCTTTTATGTGTCTTCTTCCCCAATAGATTTGTTAAAATGAGGACATCGGGACCTCTACTCTTTGTCCAGGCTTCATCTCTGACTGCTGGTTTGCAGAAGTTGTTCCAGTTTGAAGAAAATGAAGCTTGTCGGGCCTGGATCTCGAAGCCGCAATCAATAGCTTTTAAGTGGCTTTTCAGTTGTTCCCATCCCTGGTGAGAAATGGATATTGATATCAATATCTTCTCAGTTTCTCCACAGTAACAATAGTAATATGAGTGAGTGGAGAGATGACAAACAAATGTCTGTAGAGTTCCTTGTCCAGCGTTTTGTGTTTTAGGGCTGTGACTGGACCTTTCTCTTTCATAATGATGGGAAGACAGTTAATGATGTGAAGCTTAATCATTTTATATTAATTCGGGGCTGTCATGATGCTCTTTGGATCTCAAACCTCAACAGAGACTTGTATTCAGGAAACCTTTGGCTAGACAAGCATTGAAGCCATAAAATGGCAAAGAAGATTTATTAATGAGGACTTTACATTCCACACAGATCCACAGATCCACACAGCACAACTGTTGAGAACCCCCCCTTAAAATGTCCAGATATCTTATTCATGACTTTCATTTCTGATTTGCATTTTCTGGATCTCATGGAACTTACCACAGTCCACATCACACAGTCAGACACATTAGGGTGGATGAAATAATACCTCTGCAGTTGCACAGAGGAGGTTTCAGGGCTCACTGGTCTAGAGACAAAGAACTTTTTAGATCATTTTTTATCACTGTAACAGCAACTAAAACCCAGTGGAATTAGGTATTCTTCATCCAACAGTTTTAAAACAGGCAATCTATCAGTCATGCACACTCAATGCAGTAATTGATCAGGTGTGTAGAGGTGTAAGAGCAGGCAGGTTTTAACTTGTCTCTTTTCATTCCTTACAAAAGTACTTCTATAACTTTACGTGGGTTCAGCAAAATACAACAACATTAGTGCTTTCAAGTTATCCCAGTTTGTATGACTCATTGTAGTGTGACAGGGAAGACCCACAGAAGACAGAGGATTGTTGGGGAGAAATTGGGGAAGCAGTTGTATGTAACCAAGCTTTTCACCCTGCCTTCAAGATTGACTGTTATAGACAGGTATAAACCTTAAGCATGACACACACTTAAGCATTCAAAGATATGATTTGTACTTTTGTACAGTTACCCCCCCCCACAACAAAAAAAAAGAAACAACAACTTTGATCTTTGATACTGTACTCCTGAAACCATTAGCCTTGTATACTACAAAGCTTTCTTTAAAAAAAAAAAAAAAGCCAAATACTGAAATGATAAATGTTTTCTAAACATGCACAGCTGTTAAAGTCAAAATTCACTCAAACATAGTCAAAAAGTGTGAACTAAATCAGTCAACTGTCTGTAGTTAAAACCCAGCCTAGACTCTGTCTTTCTATGTATGTACTGCATATAATATATGTATGCATGTATGCATGCATGTATGCATGTACGTATGCATGTACGTATGCAAGTACGTATGCATGTCTGTACTTTTGGAACTCTCAGACTAAAGACCTTTTCCCAACTAGACAACATTGTCTAGTAGACAAAATCTAGTGGACAAAATCCTTGCCCCACATTGGGGGAAAAAATGAATTTTGGGTCATTGGTAAGGGTTGGGTTAGGTTACGGTTAGGGCAGTATACTAGGGAATGCATTATGTCATTGAGTGTCCCCACAGGGATAGTGGAACAAGTCTGTGTGTGGGTGGTTTGTGTGGTCTATGTGTGTACTGTGTATTCAGGTCCCCTGGCAAAACCTACCACAAGGAGATTAGGAGCTATGGAAATCATTCAAATGTTCTATAAGATTTCTTTGTTTCAAATAGTCTACAAATGTTAATGTTTGACTGAAGTATATGTGATGACTTTGCATCATCAAATTTAAATCTGAGTTGTTTTGTTTTTTTAAGCACACCTCGCCCCTGGTACAATAACTCTTTCCTAACCAAACAGAGAGCAGAGAGAGTGTGCTGAACAACTTCAGTGCGTGTAGTCGAGATACAAGCAAATATTATTTTATTTTTTCTTTGAGGTAACGACATCCTTGGAAGGTTTCCATTCAGAGAGGGTGGATGTTGACAAATGGGCAGCTGAAATATTCTACCCTGCCGACTGTGGCTCACACTGGCAGCTTTTCAAACACATTGGGCTGTACCACAGGGGACCAGGGGCTTACTTTCAGGGAGCCCAGGCTTAATACTGAGGCTGAAACTCTGCAGGATTTAGTTTGGCACTGCCTCACCGGACTGACCTGCTGCTGGTACCAGCAGGCATCTTGGCTGACCCTACTGTACTGGTCTCTCCATAACTGGGCTCTGTCTTTCTATGCTGAAGCATTTTGTGACAGGCTTTCAGTGCTTTTGTTCACCTACAGAATTTTCTTGTGAATGTCTTATCCTTGCACCTTAGTGACTAGAGTTAGAAATTAGCACAATTTCTACAGCTGATGTGTAAAACTGAACCATATCTTAACTTTTTTTTTGAGCTTACACGAAAAGTATAATTTCTGAGCCAATTTAATTTTTTTTAAACTGAAATACAATTAACTGAATTCAATAGTTTCATTTTATTTCAATTTCATGTTCAATTAATAGATAAGTAATCTTAAAATTTTCACTGTAATAATAGAAATGCATTATATACAGAGTAAACATACTGTACTTTCACATTCAGCATGTAATTGTGTCACTATTTAAAAAGTCCTGTATTGGTAGTCAGAGGTCCCTTTTTATTAGACTGTTTCATCTGCCTCAGTAGAAGAGGCTGTAAATCCTCCACCATATCATTCCTCCATTAATGAGCATTTTCAGTGATCATCAGAGTTAATAGAGCTTGAAGCCAGATTCTGCTAGACAAGAGCGGGCTGCTAATCATATTTTCTCTCTGAAAGACAGATTGATCTGTAGCGTGCAAAGGAACCCAACGTCCTCTGTACGTTTCTTAATCATACACCACTGGATTTACAACCCAAGTGTGTTACCGAATGTACAACCATTCATTCTGTTCCACTTCTAAGTGTGCTCTGCCTCTCACGTTTGGGCAGAAGGTTTTCACAGGCTCAGAGTAGTTGGGTCTGTAGCCTCTGTATTCTGAGGAAAGCTGCAAAATGACACCTAGGAGGAAATCAGAGATATGTGCTCACCTCACTGTCTCTGGTGTTGGAAATCCTTTCAGATAACATTCAATTTCTGGCCCTGTGTTGACTTCAGGCAAACATGCAAACATGCAAACATGCAAGCATGCAAGCATGCAAGCATGCAAGCATGCATAAAGGCGTGCAAGGTGATAAAAGAATGAGTTTTGTGCTTTTGGGAATTTTTAATCTCCCTGGAACCCAAAGGGAGAGGACAGGACTTTTGACAAACTCCTTCCACCCATCCATGGAGAGCCACAGTTAATCCATCGCCACAGAGGGTTTTTTTTTTTAATTCTAGCCCTGATTAAGTCAGATAATAGTACTTTAGTTTACTTTACTTTAGCCTACCAACTGTCCTCAGTGAACCTAAATAAACTGTGGTACGAGGAAAAAGAAACTTGGGGTTGAAATATGACTTTGAAATATATCTTTTAAAATATCAGAATGATACAGAGGTTTCTTTTCTTGGACAGATACTGCCAACTCACACAGGTATATTCTGCTCTATGCGTGGTGGACCAGAGTACACTCAGGTATATCCTATAGGATATTGACCCCCACTCCCCCTCTCTCTGATGTGACCTTTTTAACCTCTCAGTCAGCCTCCCACCAGCTCGCTGTTAGCATCTCTTTTGACCTCTCAGGCTGATGCCGAAGTCAGCGCCATGGGGGAAACTATATGACACCAGGAGCAGAGTGTGAAATTCCTGGCATGCTCCCATTAGCCTCCACCTTTTCAGTTTCAAATCTTCACTTCGAATTACATACTGTTATAACAAATCAAATAAACACATAGGTGGATTTCATTGTCACACTGTGTTAGCTCGGCTTGATTTTTAAGATAGGACTATCATGCTATTGTACATGTAGAATGATGCTTTAATCTCATTTACTAAATTGTTTATTAAAAAAAATAAAATCCATTAAAGTGAACTGATGATCAAGTAAATCTTCACCATGGTAATCCAGATGATGAATTCATGCAGATTCAATGATTTGTGGAGCTCTAAACCTGGTCCTTTGTTTTCTCAGGTCTTTAAAGGTGAATTTCAGCTACCAGATTTCCTAAAAGAACAATCACAGGTACAGTAACGTTTCTGCCTGTTGTTGAGCTTTTTATTTTTTCCAAATTCAGCCTTTTTTTAGTATCTAATTTGAGTGAAACCACCTACAGCGCAGTTAAAGCTCGCATTACAATTTTCCATCTGCTCATAGTTCATCTTTTGTTTTCAAGTAAATTTTCCTGTCATCTAATGCAACCTGCGTTTTTTTAGTCTCAGCTAAATGAATATCTTAATATTTTAACTCTTTTGTGGTTATTTTATTTTAGTCTCTGTGTTTTTATGTGTTACTGTTTGTTTTTTGTTTTTTTGTCTCTTGGTTCAAGAGCCTGAGGTTGGCTAAAGCGCACTTGTGCCCTCTTCTGGCCATTGGATGCACCAATATATATTTTTTTTTAAATGTTTTAGAAACACAATTATGAAGAGTGTGGCTGCTTTTTATTGCTAAGGCTGTTTTTTTTTTTTGTTTTGTTTTTTTAAACACAATCAGCCTCTTCGTTCATTGAACTAGGTGAAAAGAAAATGATTATGTCAAACTCAGTGAGTCAGTTGTCTGGGCATCTTTCTGGTGGTTTAAGTTTCATATACTGTTATTTCCTTACCACACAGTTTCTTACAGAGCAGCCTGTCATCCTGAGAGCTGATACAGTAACCTCTGTCCTCTGTTCCTCCACACAGATCCAGAAGTTTGCAGAGAAACCCAAACCTAGTTAGGAGCAGAGAGTGCCAACAACTAACCACACAGGTACTACTGGACATGAGTGTTGAATTCAACATAACATGCAGGGTGAGCATGTGGAGGTTGGAGAATGGAGGTTTAAGCTGATTTATTGAGACATCTGAACATTTTTGGGACATCTAGATATGGGTTTCATGTTGTCTATTGTTAGCGAAATGCAAATAATATAGAATTTAAAAATATTTTTAAGTCATTTTTTAATGGTTAATGTTGGTGATTAATTAATTGCCACCTAGAGGTGTATGTATATTTGAGGTGGTTAAACCTTGAAAAGACAAAAAAAAGTGTGTTTGCAACATCGGGGATACAATAAAACCATTTTGGCTTAATGTGCATTTATCCCCTCTTTCAGAATTTCTCAAAATCAAGCCACTGAAGAATTTGACACAGTTTGATTTTTTTTTTTTTTTATTTAACAGGTGCCATTATGTGTCAAAACAGGTTACTCTCTTTATCTATTATTATTTAATTATTAAATATAAATCATTTTAAGATTTTTCACATTGTAATTCCTGAAATATCTAAGGGCTGTTTCTGTGACAGATTAAATCAGTTGATTGATTGTTATGAAATTAGGAAATTTGAACATTTTGTGCTGACGTGAGAAAATATTGTCATTTTGAGCAACTTTTTTTAATGATCATAGCAGAAGGCTCTAATGTGTTTAATATATTCATCAAATTTGACAGTTAATGAAAGACAGTCCACTGAACATCTAACGCTATGAATATACAATTAGGAAAATATAAATATATCCAAGAAAGAAATGTTTTACCTTGTAGAATAGTTTCTCTAATTCATAGGTGGCTAGGGATTGTTATGAAATTTTGCAGTAAGTCACAGCTTTGCCCTGATCTTAACTAACTTTATATTCCCCTGTTTCAGTACAGGACTTTGTGCAGTAGAGCAGAAAATCATGGAAATCTTCTCAGCCACCTCATCATTTGTGTTGGGTCTCAGCACTTTTCAAAGGTCACATGCCCACAGTAGGACTGTCCCCTCTACCAGTAATCATCTATGGAGAATTCTTGGCCTTCGATATTGTACTGTACAAAAAAATAAGACCGGTTCTCACAACTACAGAATGTCTTCTGATTGTTATTTTGATGTCACATCACACTCATTGATTTTTAGAAATGAAATCTGGCTATTTAGAAAAAAAACTTTGTGATCCTGTCATGAGAAACTGAAGTGAACTGAAATC
>CM029116.1:27185299-27300299 GCA_016859345.1 Istiophorus platypterus
TTCATCAGGCTTCATTGACAGGTATAATTGGCTGTCATCTGCATAACAAGGGAAGTTTATGGAGTGTTTCCTGATAATTTTGCCTAAGGGAAGCATATATATGGTGAATAGAACTGGTCCAAGCACTGAACCTTGTTGAACTCTGTGACTAACTTTTGAGTAGGTGGAGGATTAATCGTTAATGTGCACAAATTAAAATCGATCTGATAAGATAGGAATTAAACCAGCTAAGAGCAAGTTCTTTGATGCCAATAAAATGTTCCAGTCTCTAACAGGATGTGATGGTCAATAGTGTCAAGTGCAGCACTAAGATATGACAGAACAAGTACAGGGACAAGTCCTTTATCCGATGCGTATTATCTTCTGATTAGTAGATAATTCGTAACCTTCACCAGTGCCGTCTCCGTGCTATTATGCCTCTAGATCCTGACTGAAAATCCTCAATAAACTATTATTATGTAAAAAGTCAAACAACTGGTTGGCGACAGCTTTCTCAAGGATCTTAGAGAGAAAGAGAAGGTTAGATATGGGTCTACAGTTGGCTAAAACATCTGGATCGAATGAAGGCTTTTTAAGAAAGAGTTTAATTACAGCTATTTTAAAGGACTGTGCTACACAGCCTGATAATAAGGACAGATTGATTATGTCTAATGAGAAGTGCTAACTAAGAGCAGAACTTCCTTGAGCAGCCTGGTTGGGACGGGGTCTAAGAGACAGGTTGATGGTTTAGATGAAGAGATTATTTAAGTTAGTTGGTGAAGGTTGATAGGAGAGAAAATGCATTGGTATATATCGGGTTTTACGGCTGTTTCTAATGTTCCTGTGTTCCAGGTCGGTTGTGTATGACTAAGAATCAGGCTTTTAAATGACTCGTGGCTGTTTTTAGGTTTTAAAGTTGATAACAGGGTTGAGTTGAAAATGGCTCCAACTCCACCTCATTGGCCAGAGCCTCTCGTAATAAGAGTATTGATATGACTGTGGGGAGGGGGGGTCATTTAAACTAACAAAGTCATCATGACACAGCCAAATCTCAGTAAGAAAAAATATATCAATGATGATCTGATATCAAATCATTAGATCACTCCCACCCAAAGCTATATTAGTTAAAGTTTAAGTATTTCAGTATTGGTTGTCTTAATTTTTATTATGTTTTTCAGTACACCTTCTCTTCTGCATGTTTTTGAGTTAGTTAATTTAGGTGGTCGGGGACAGACACAGTCTCTATGGGGTATTTAGCAGGTGACAGCAGTAATGGAGGCACAGAGAAGTGTGTAAGACTACAAGTCTGCTTCTTGGTCTCAACTATGGGTTGTCATGGTTTTGGTTTTCTAATAAACTTTTTCAGATTTCTAGAGATAAGAGCTGCTCCATCAGAAGTGGGATGTACGACATCTCTCCTAATGAGACAAGGTCTTTCCCAAAAGGTGTACAGTGTCCGCGTTATACCGCCAACGTGAATAACAATCTTGCTAAATTTACTTACTTATCCTTAGCCAGCAGTTTTAAATATGATTCAACGTCGCCCGCTCTGGCCTCAGGAATACATTTCACTTTGGTCACTGGTGTTGCTAACTTCATGTTAACTTAACTCTTAAAATAGAAGTTTAGCTAAGTGATTGGTTTCGTCGGGCTTCATTGATAGGTACAATTGGGTGTCATCTGCATAACAAGGGAAGTTTACAGAGTGTTTCCTGATAATATTGCCTAAGGGAGGCATATATATGGTGAATAGAACTGGTCAAAGCACAGAACCTTGTGGAACTCCGTGACTAACTTTTGAGTAGGTGGAGGATTCATCATTAATGTGCATGATTTAAAATTGATCTGATAAGTAGGACTTAAACCAGCTAAGAGCAAGTTCTTTGATGCCAATAAATTGCTCCAGTCTCTGTAATAGGATTCTAGAGTTATATTTGCTGAAAACATCTGAATGTTGCTCCAGAAATTAAATTAATTAAAGCAGTAAATCAAAACAATTTGTTGGGTTTTACAGCATATAACTAAAGAGCTGAAAGATGCCAAGAGCTCTGTAGGGCTCAGTAAAACTCCATTCAGATGATAATTCATTTCAAGGGACTACCTTCACATTACACAGTCATTCAATTAATTGTTAACATTTGAAAGAAAGAGAGCAGCAAACTAATGAACAAACCCCTTATTTAATAATACAGTACATTCAAGGTAAATGATACATCTTTACCAGTACATATTCAGCAATGCAATCACTGGCTCACCAAATAAATAAAATTTGAAATCTTGAAGTCAGTGCACAACATTGAGAAAGAACACTTAACAGTCAATGTGTAACAAAGTCTGCACACATTCTGCATTTCTGCACAGTATACATCTCCAACTAGTGCTGCTGAAACTAACATAAAAAATAGATCTCAAAATAAGTTATGTATATGTTCTGAATGACTCAATAGAAATATTAGATTTTCGGGTTCATATTTACATCAATATAGATTTTGATGGGTTTTTCTCAAACAACAGAAATTGCACAGTGGTTAAAGAATTCAAGATCACCATTTTCAAAAATATTTTAAACACATAGTAAACAGTCAGTCTTCAAGATGCAGTATGAAATTGCACATTTGTCGCTATGCCACAGAGGGGGCTGTTTCAAGGCTTTGGTACACAATGTCCTGACTGGAAGAAAAAGCTCTGCTATGGGCCCAAGTTCCCCTTACCAACCATCCTCCATCACTGTAGGGGCAGGGTGGGGGAGGGTCCATCCAAAGGTACATCCAAACTACCGCCCATTCCTGGGATCAAACTAGCGAATCAGAGAGCCAGATGACTACAGTACACTTCAGGATTGGGGAAGACTCTTGGCACTTGAATCACAGGTGCTGGTCCATGCTGGATGACCAATCATGAGCATCCGTGTTGGACATTTTAAAGAGGCAAGGAGGGTGGATATAAAGGGTCAAACTGACAGGGGCTATTGGAAACAGTATAAAAAATGTCACCGATTCCCTTCAGATACAAACATGAATGAATGCTGTGCTGTGATTATGAAACCAAAACTGACCTAATACTGATTCATTGAACACTAGACAAAGTTTGGCATTAACTGCAGCATTGTCTTATGTATTTTCTTTTAAACCTGTGGCCACAGAACTGTTATTTAGACCAGCCAAGTGCAAGCATGTTTTATTTTCAGATGCTTGACTTGAGGCAGGAATCAGCTTCCACATGGACAACTGCAACCACATTTCCTGACAGTACTGCTGAATTCAATAAGAAGTCTTGGATCTTTCAGATCAGTGTGCATGTTTAATTCCAGTTCCAAAGGAAAATGTGAATTAATTTAAAAGGATAGAGCTGGTGGTTTTTCCTATGGCCAATACACTAACTGAAAAGACACAAACCAACGCTGAATGTATCAGGCTAACAAGTAACTAAGAAGTAATGTGTGTGTACCCAAATCTTATTCCTCTGTGCCTAAGAGCTCCATTGTTGTCTAAAAACTATTATAAACACATCAACACTGTTGCACCAGGTGACGTGTTCCTTCATTCCCATGAACACACAATCTTTAGTTTATTTTGACTCCTTCCCGTATACACTCAACTGGTTAGGGTTGGTTATCAGGAATCTGGTCTTGGTTACTTGGAAATATACCTGGATCCTGGGATTTTAAGACACAGTCTGTGTGCCTGTTCATTTGCACAGCGGAGACTACTGTATGTACTGAAATAAGAAGCAGTCCTACAATGTGGCCCAAGACACACTTTTGTTCACACTCTTAATGGAATGTGGTCATATGTGGCCCAGACCACCTCCGAATGTGGTCCAAGTTATTGGTTCTCAATTGTGTCCTCAGTGTGTCTTGAATTCATTCACACGTGTCTACTTGAGATCAGATCACCTGAGACCCATGTTAATGCCAGGTCTGGTTTTATTCTGCCTGTCTGGAATTTTGTGTTAAGATATACTTTTAAGAAGAACTGTTCTACTATTACAATATTGTGTAAAAAGTACAAAAAAATATCATAAAATATATATTTTTTTAAATATCCTTTTAATGATCACCTAACCAAAGTCTGTTTCCTTCTAGCTTCATTCATTCCAAGAAATCCCAAACATTCCTGGAAAAGGGTGATATATTCCCAGGAATGCATAGCTTTGAAATCAGATGAAAACCTGCTGCTGTAAATACTTAATATAACATAAATAAGTATTAATTCATCTGCTTCATAAAATAGTCCCCTACAAATGCACTTTCTACTCTAGTTTTCATAAAGTTTGCCAAAAACTGGTGCAAAGGTGTTTTAAGACTTCAGTAGACCTATAAAAAAATAAAACTACATATTTGAAACCCACTTTTAAAATGTGTTTTAAGAGGGAACCAGTGGACTTGAGGCTAAGAGCCACAAACACAATAGAGAACTTAGAAAGTTGGTTTTGGTCTTTTCATGGGATCTGACAATGAGAGAAATATAGAAAAATGCCCACCACTGGTAAAGAGAATCAGCCTGTTACTTTCTTTCCATTCTTGAAGGATTTTCTTAATCAAGTGTTTAATTTTCTTATACTGCATTTTCTCCTCCTTCTTGCCAGTCTCAAATTTATAATACTCGATCCATTAGACAGTTTCATCTTTTCAAACAAGTTAAGTCACTCTGTTAGTGGCACCTTCAGGCAATACTGCAGAGGCCAACTGAAACAAGGCCATAGCCAGACTTTTAGTTATCGAGATTACGAGTCCAAATTATCCCTCAGTTCAGCTCCACCCATCTAAGAATTTTTTGGTTAGTCACTAAACAACTCTGAATTTTTTTCTCTCTGAGTTTTTTAAACTGTCAAGGAATTTCAATTTGTATTTAAACATTTATCTTTTGAATTATTTTTTTGTAAATGTGTGGCCTAAATGCTGTTTTAAAGCCTTCTCAACATTACCATGTACACCAATCAGCCACAATATTAACACAGGCTATGGTTTTAATACCGGCTGTATGATGTATTTACAGTTAGGTACACAAGTTTTTTGAGAGTGACACAATTTTCATAATTTTTACCTCTACAACCCCCAATGGATTTGAAACAAAGCCATCAAACTTTCATCTTAAATTAAAGGGGGGAATAACAATGAAATTGCTTTGTCTAGAAATTACAGCCATTTTTATACATAGTCCCTCATTTTCAGAGGTTCAAGAGTAATTGGACAGTACGTACATATATGTATATATATACACGCATACACACGTATTCATTCTGAAAAGCTTAGCATGAAGCTTCCTAATTAAATACCCAAAAATGCAGAAAAATGACTAAGGACATTACCCAATTGACATTTACAGGCCTTAACTAAAATCATGTTACTACAAAAGAGAAATGCACAAGTTTTGGGTTAAAGTAAATAGGAAGGTCTGTGCTTTAGTCTCTTCTGTTGTGCTTTGCTGTTTTTAATGTTGTTAGTTATTTTTCTGTCTTCAAACAAGTATTAAACATGCTTTAACTACTGACTGACATGCTCAGAAAAGTTGGCTGCAATTCATCCTGAGTTTCTCAACTGTTTGGCCTCCTGTGGCACCTTTGGCCCCCACTGACTGTGGTGAGGCCTTCATAAGCACCATGAAGGGAACCCTCACTAAAGGTGCAACTGGGTACCTTGGGCTATTACAGATAAAGGAAACATTTGAATGATAATAAACTGCTGGACAAAAAGAAAAAAGGGATGAGGATTGGGGTGAGGTTCAAACACACATTTGTAGAAAACACTCATGAAAGGTAGTTGGCACAGTCCCTTTGGTCACTAATGAAAACTTCTGTGTGGCTAAGTCTTCTGCTCATTACACACTCTAGTGGCCTCTGCTGGCATTGCATGGAGGAACACATCTTTCAAACAGTGAGAATACTTAAACCTTCCTGACATACATCCAATATCTTCTGTTTTGGAGTCGAGGAAAAGGGTGAGACTCTAAAAATTGAATTACTGATAGAGCCAATATGGAGTATGCATAAGTGTGTGTGTTTTCATGCACGTACACAAGCTCTGAAGGACTGAGGAGACTAAAGAATGTGTTCACAGTGTGATCTAACTTACAAGCATGCAGACAAATCCACATGTCTGAACGGACACCAGGAGCATTCCATGTGAAGGTATATGTAAACATGTCTAGGCCAAGCTCCACAGCTGGGCCGCTTCAGCAGCACTCCTACACTACTCCCAGGGCATTCATCTGGGCAGGGAGAAGACCTGAATCCTCTGGACATGCTTTGGTTAGGTGGAGGTCTGTAAAAATACAGTCTCTGAGGGATGAGAGGAAAAGCTGGGTGTCCTGTAGGATTAGACAATCTCTTCCTGTGCATCCTCCCATTCTTCCTCCTCCTCTTGCTCTTGGGTCACTTGTTGTCCATCAGAGACTGAACTTTGTGCACCAGCTCACGTGCTATTTTCAAGATACATTGGACGTCATGACGCTCAGCCATCTCTGTGGATCAGACACATTGTTGGAGAGGTAGCTACAATAATGTGCATATGATACAGTTTACATAACCTGCATGATTTATTCAGTTGGTTAAATGATACTTTACTCACACAAAGTATCACACAGCCACTTCTGCTGCCAACTACAAGCTTACTCCTGAATTTACAGCATATCACACAGGCCCCACTCCATGACCAAGACTTTTCACTCTTCCTTTAAGTGTAGTTGCTAGAACAGGTACACGCACGTTTTGCTTTGGATGTGGTCCGACAACACCTTGCATGAACTAGTTTGTTTAAAGCATACTTGTGCCTTTAGGATGACGGATATTAATTTTAGACGTGGCCTATGGAATTGTCTATGCTGCATATCTGTCATGTTTAAGTGCTCCCTTTTTTTCCAACCATTGTTTTTCTTTGCTGTCTAGTGTTCATTAGAGAGCAGAAGAGCATAGATTGTTGCAGTTCTACCAGATGACCCCACTGCTCTATCAGATGAGCCCAAGTAAGGGCTTCAACACTACCTATCATGTTTCAAATGTATTCATTTCCAATATCAGGCCTGGTCCAAGTAGATTCCAGTAGATTTAGTGAAATTTCCACTGTACTAAAATCACTTTTCAAACTATGTACCCATTACTTTTAGCTAGCTATGTCTAAGTTTTTATCAATTACTTTTAGCTTACTATTTCAACTATTTATCCATTACTTGTAGCCATTTTAATAATTTATTCATCACTTTTTACTGTTTCACCTATTCATCCATTACTTTTAACTATCTAATTTAACAATTTGTCCCTTACTTTTAAATATCTTTTTGAAAAATTAATCCATTACTTAACAATTTCAACTATTTATCCATTACTTAAAAATTTAAGCCATTTAACTATTACTTTTAGCTAACTATTTCAACAATTTGAAATAATTTTACTAATATTTTCTGATTTCTAATTTGAAATACTCTTTCAACAATTAATCCATTACGGTTGCTTGTCATGTCAACCATTTATCCATTGCTGTTAGCTAGCTATTTATCTACTTATCTTTTAGTTATCCCTTTCAACTTTTTACCTCCCTGCTAACTAATTTTGTGTTGAGGTGTTACAGCTGACTTTTTCTGTGTTGTTGACCATCCCTTTAATATCTCTAGGTGTATCAATGAAAGTATATATATATATATATATATATATATATATATATATATATATATATATATATATATATACTTATGTATATATAAAAGATATTATCCTTTTTGCCCATTCTATCCTGAAAATAATTCACAAATGCTACATTGCCAAACACCTTTCGTTACGTCATCACTGTACAACAAAATGTAAATGTCTGTTGTACACTGGTGGCAGCTGTGACAGGATAGTGAGAAAAAAAAGCAATCTAAGAAAAACACATACAGTTACCACTATACTGTACGTGTTTGTGTCCTACCGTTGAAGAACTTGATAATGTCAGTGAAGTCCATGTTGTTGTCCATGATGATCTCGCGGTAAACTGTGACCAGGGCCAAGGCCAGGAAGAGGACAAAGTGTTGCGAGGAAATCCTGGGAGCCACCCAGATAACCTCCCACACTGCAAACACATCCTCATACAGAAGCTCTGTGTGCGCGCACGCGCACGCACACGCACAGACACACAGACAAACACACACACACATACACTTTCACTTCATTTTTAGACACTAAAATCTACATTAAGCAATCCAAAAAAAGAGAAGGAAAGACGAGAAAACCCCAATGTTATAGCGTGGAAAGGATTTGCATCCATTTTAGCATTTCCAGCTCCTTTTGTAGAAATCCCTGTTTTAGTCTGGATGGAGGGATGAAAAACAAAAACAGCTGTGTTTTGTAATTTAAAGGGCTTAATGTTGATAGACCCTTAGTTTCCAGCTTTGATCAGTCTTCCCAAAGAGTTGGAACATGTTACTATGGTTCTGTTTACAGTCAAAGATAGGAGTAAGATTTAATAATTCGTTTTTATATAATATGGTAATTGAATCACATGTGATGGTAAAACTAAATAACAGACACACCCTTCTGTATAACGCAATACTTTACAAGAGCACCAAAACTACATCCTTCACAATTTTGATATAGATGAATGAGCTCAGAGTAAAAGATTCATTAGAGAGGAGGGGAGATGTGACAAAGGTGTTGAATCTGTGTCATCATAGGCACTTGGTACAGCCTGTACGGTTACTCTTAAACACAAAAAAAGTTGTTATGTTAATATGGTCTTACCTCTGTTGATTCCAAGCTATGGAATAGTAGACATCATTAGGATATACAGTAGTGTTCAAAGTAATAGCAGTCCAATGTGACTAACCAGATTAATCACTGTTATTAGTATATTTTTTATTGCTAAATGGCAAACGAGTTACCAGTAGGTGCAGTAGATTCTCAGAAAACCAACAAGACCCAGCATTCATGATATGCACGCTCTTAAGGCTGTGCAATTGGGCAATTAGTTGAAAGGGGTGTGTTGACTTTACAAACTCAAAACAATTTTGTACAAACTTTTTTGTTTCTAGGATTTAGCAATCCTGTGAATCACTAAACTAATATTTAGTTGTATGACCAAAGTTTTTTATAACTGCTTCACATCTGTGTGGCATGGAGTCAACCAACTTGTGGCACCTTTCAGCTGTTATTCCACTCCAAGATTCCACAATTCATTTACATTACTTGGTTTTGCTTCAGAAACAGCATTTTTGATGTCACCCCACAAGTTCTCGATTGTATTAAGGCCCGGGGATTGGGCTGGCCACTCCATAACATTAATTTTGTTGGTGTGGAACCAAGATTTTGCTCGTTTACTAGTGTGTTTAGGGTCATTTTCTTGTTGAAACACCCATTTCAAGGGCATGTCCTCTTCAGCTTAAGGCAACATGACCTCCTCAAGTATTTTGACATATGCAAACTGATCCATGATCCCTGGTATGCGATAAATAGGCCCAACACCATAGTAGGAGAAACATGCCCATATCATGATGCTTGCACCACCATGCTTCACTGTCTTCACTGTGTACTGTGGCTTGAATTCAGAGTTTGGGGGTCGTCTCACAAACTGTCTGCGGCCCTTGGACCCAAAAAGAACAATCAGTCCACAGAATGTTCCTCCATTTCTCTTTAGGCCAGTTGATGTGTTCTTTGGCAAGTTGTAACCTCTTCTGCACATGCCTTTTTTTTAACAGAGGGACTTTGCGGGGGATTCTTGTAAATAGATTAGCTTCACACAGACGTCTTCTAACTGTCGCAGTACTTACAGGTAACTCCAGACTGTCTTTGATCATCCTGGAGCTGATCATTGGCTGAGCTTTTGCCATTCTGGTTATTCTTTGATCCATTTTGATGGTTGTCTTCCGTTTTCTGCCACGTGTCTCTGGTTTTGCTCTCCATTTTAAGGCATTGGAGATAATTTTAGCTGAACAGCCTATAATTTTTGTACCTCTTTATAAGTTTTCCCCTCTCCAATCAACTTTTTAATCAAAGTACGCTGTTCTTCTGAACAATGTCTTGAACAACCCATTTTCCTCAGGCTTTCAAAGAGAAATGCATGTTCAACAAGTGCTGGCTTCATCCTTAAATAGGGGCCACCTGATTCACACCTGTTTTTTCACAAAATTGATGACCTCACTGATTGAATGCCACACTGCTATTTTTTTGAACACACCCCTTTCAACTAATTGCCCAATTGCACAGCCTTAAGAGCGTGCATATCATGAATGCTGGGTCTTGTTGGTTTTCTGAGAATCTACTGCACCTACTGGTAACTCGTTTGCCATGTAGCAATAAAAAATATACTAATAACAGTGATTAATCTGGTTAGTCACATTGGACTGCTATTATTTTGAACACTACTGTACATATGGTGGCTGATACATATTTTTCAATTCCTGAGAGGGGAGCAATGACACTACTTTCATTTATTCTACTAGTTGTTGTGAATATTTCTACATTTAAGGCTGCAATGAACTGCAGCCAACCACTAGGAGTGTCTGGTGCAGTACAACTAACAGCCTCCTATCTGCAAACAACTGTGAGACTGATTAGGAGTCTTTCTGCCATCCAGTACTAAAAATGACTTAATATAACTTCAGTGCAGACAAACGAATTAACACAGAATACAAGTCAATGAGAGTGAAGGACTGGTAGTTCACCTCTCTTGAAGTCCAGTAGGAACCAACGGTAACAGAAGTAGAAGTGAGTGTAATCTCCATTTTGCTGCATCAGTTCAAACAGCTCTGAGTCAAGGATCTAACAACAGAGAGAGAGCAGAGAAGGTCCAAGGGTTTTAGTGACAAATTCTCTCTAGTGACAAATTTTCTCTCTCGCTCACAAACACACACACACACACATACACACAATAACACGATAACAGTTATCTTTCACCTGGATCAGTGACCTCATGTTGGCAAAGTGTGTGTCCATGGCTCCACCATTAGGGAAGTTCTGACTCATCCTCCTCATTAGCTGAGTGAAACAGCTATATGCTAGGCACTCTGACACAGACACAGACAAACACACACACACAAAGAAAGTAATAAGGTAAAGTATCCAAGACAATGCTTTGAACTGTAATTAAATAAATTTATTTTCAAACATACCCGAGTGTCTATTTGCTGTGACAGCCACTGTACATAAAGGGGTTTTGTGAGATAATTTCATAAGGCCGTGTTATGTAATATCAATACAATTATGAAAGAAATCTACATGACCAGACTGGTCGCTTCTGTGAAACTGGCCTAAATACACAGCAATATTCATCATTGTGCTTGATTTCTAAACACCAGGTTCATGGATAAACTGCACATAGCTGATATCAAATTTGTATTTCATGTGTTAAGTGCATCATCTATTTTTCTCAAATGAGACATACTGGCTTTATTTGCTTAAATGATATTGGGACTGTACCATTTCGGAACTATTTAAAATAATTACAGAAATATACAGTATATGATGATTCTTTCTTCTCACCATCATCCAGGATGACCATAAGTGGAGCGAGCAGATCACACATGCCCTGAACGTAGCCCATCTCTAAATGCTCCCACACATAACTGCAGGCAAGAACAATACACACCAAGGCAAACAAGGGCTCATGAATGGAGAGAAAACACATTACATTCAGCTAAATAGATTGAATGTACATATTATCCAGAGGGTGTGTTTGCTTGCCTTCCATTGGTCGATTGGAAACAAGTATATTAACTCAATTTCGGATTGCACCACAGAGATGCATTTTTTTTTCTACTTGACCTTTATTTGACTTTTTTCCATTTTCTCCAACTCTGCTGATTCTTTTCACACATGTAGAATACTGGAAACACTAATAAGATAAAACAATTCCATTCAATTCAATTCAAGTTACATAGAGCCGAATCATAACAGACGTTATCCAAGTGCACTTTTCATAAAGAGTAGGTCAAGACTGTACAGGAGGGCACCTCCTCCTCCTACACCTACAGGATGAAATAGAACATAGAACAATGCAGGTACCACATAAAATTGTATAATAATAATGTGATTAATAATTAAACTAATGATTATAATAATCGGGCTAATAATCATACTATTGAGACTAAAGATAATAATAATGATGATCATAATAATTGATCCAGTGGGTGTTGAACAGAATAATGGGGGCAGTAGGTGGTTTGCAATCATGGATTCGGACTCTACAGCTCCAGAGGCAGAAAAATTTGTAGAAAGCAACAGGATGAGAGAGGAGAGAGACGAGAAAGCCAAAAACTAGGGGAGAGAGAAGTCAAGTCAAGTTTCATCATGGGAAGTCGCCTGGTAGTCTAGGTCTATAGCAGCATAACTAGGGGATGGTTCAAGCTGAGCCTGAGCCAGTTCTAACCATAAGCTATATCAAAGAGGAAGGATTTAAGCCTATTCTTAAACATGGAGAGGGTGTATTCCTCCGGGACCCAAACTGGAAGATGGTTCCACAGCAGAGGAGCCTGATAACTGAAGGTTCTGCCTCCCATTCTGCTTGTGGAGACTCTAGGAACCACAAGTAGACTTGCATTCTGGGAGGAAAGTATTCAACTGAGGTAATAGGTTACTATGAGTTTTTTAAGGTAAGATGGCACCTGATCATCAAGAGATTTGTAGGTGAAGAGGAGGATTCTATTCTAGATTTTACAGAGAGCCAGTGCAGAGAAGCTAATACTGGAGAGATATGATCTTTTTTCCTAGTTCCTATCAGAACTTGCACTGCAGCATTCTGGATCAGCTGGAGAGATTTAAAGTTTTTTCCTGGGACAGCCTGATATTAAGGAGTGGCAATAATCTAGCCTAGAAGTAACAAAAGCATGTACTAGTTTTTCTGTGTCTCTTTGAGACAAGATGCACCTGATTTTTAAAATGTTACAAACTTGAAAAGTCCTTTAGATTTGTTTTCTGTGCAATTTAAAGGACATATCTTTAAGACAACTCCAAGATTCCTTACTTTGGTGCTATGGGCAAGGGCAATGCCAGGGTAAGTTAAACATTAGATAATGTGTTTCTAAGGTTTGGTATGAGTTTTGTATGAGTTTAACAGCAGAAAGTTGCTGGTCATCCAGATCTTTATGTGCTTTAGGCATGCTTGAGGTTTCTCTACCTGATTGGTTTCATCAGGCTTTACTTATAAGTACAATTGGGTATCTGCGTAACGATGGAACTCCGTGACTAAGTTTTCAGTATATGGAGGATTTATGTTAACATGCAAAAGCTGATATTGATCTGATAAAGAGAACTTAAACCAGCTTAGAGCAATAGATTATTAGATAAAACTACTACTTCTTGATATATAAAGCAACTTGAACATTAATAAATCAGTATTAACAATTCCATAACAGTGCTTATTTTTTGCTCAGGGCTGCTGCATTCTGCTGCTGAAAATTATGTGTATGTGATGAGTAAAGTTGTCTTTACTGTTGCAGTTTTATGGACCACAACTTTATAGTTGAAAAGCTGTGGTCCATAAAACCCCAACAAAGAGCTAAAGAAGCTATTATGCTCCATAGACCTGACAGAAACTGCAGAGTTGTTGATATTCTTTGTAGTTTGTTACTATAAGTGACATCTTTCACATTGTACATTGCACAGTCATTTGGTCCATTTTTAATATAGTATAAAATATTTAATATAGCAGCTTTAAATTAAGGATCTGAATTCTTTTTCCACATACCTGCACATGATGTTGCGTAGTTTCTCCAGGTTGGCTGTGGTGAAGTAGTAATAGTTTCTGTCACAGCGTTGCACATCTTTGTCTATCCTGTGGAGGTTCAGGGCGACTGTGTCCAACAGCTCGATCTGTTCAGTATTTAAGCATTGTTGTCAATATATGTGAGTGACTGAGTGTAAATTAAATGGTTTTGGGCTTTCTCTGGCATTTCAGTGTTTTTACTAGGACCTCAGTTTGTCAATCTGATTCATATATCAAAAACTACTGATCATGAGATTTGTTGAGAGCAGTTATCTCCAAAGGGGTAAAGTCAACATCCATGAAAATAAGTAAATAATCCCTTTTGATTTAAAAACCACATGACCTTTTCTCAGTTACCACTTCAGTAAAAACTTGATATTTTAAGCCCCACAGTTCCCAGACATTGCAAAATAAATAGCCATTCATTCCATTCTTGCTCTTAAATACTTTGATGTTGTGTCATTTTTTTCTCCATGTCTTACAAACTTGGTCAGTAAGATTAATTAAACAGATATATCAGACATATCAATACATATAATACATATAATCGGTACATACTGTATATGAGGAGAGTGATGGTGATATCTCCTCAGCAGATGCTCCATTGGTCACCAGTTTGTCCAGGTGACTACACAGCCTGTCCTCAGTCAGAGAGTCCTGACACCCCCCTACTACAACCGGTTTCCTGCCCTCTTCCCCGACCCCCACTTCCTCCTCTGTGCTCTGACTGTCGTCAATGCTCGACAGGATCTGGGAATGAGCAGAGGTCACTGAGTAGTTTCTGGAGGAGGGGAGACCTGAGTCGGGGGAGTCAAATTCCACCAGGGGACGCTCCTCTGGGGGGAGGGCGGCAGGAGGGACCAAGGTGGTCATGGTGGGAGTGTTGTCGTCTCCACTGGGGGTCTCCTGGCTTCCAGCATCCGGCTCATCCACTGACATAAACACCTGATGATGTAGTGATGCAGGGTATGGGACAACTGTTAAATATACGGTTTATCTCTCAGTTATAAACTGTAATAACATCTAATATCCATATGAGTTAATATTAGGATATTAGGTAGAATTATCCTCCTGGAAAAAAAACAAGGTGCATATAAACAGCAGATACATTCCTATAAAGTTGTTTAACAAAGCACATAGCCATTTGACTAAATTAACATGATTTCATCGGTGTAATAATATTTTCTTATTCAGTGTTTCTGTCTTTTACAATTTTTCTTTTGCCTTACCCACAACTACAGATGATTCTCATCAACCATCGAACTTGAGGGAATTTGTTCCGATGATGGGATAGATTTTATAAAATCTTGTTCATGAATTTAGTATACACAGTGAACCCAGTGTTCTGGAGTTTTAAACACATTGTTTTTTAGTGAACTAACCACTGCCATGTCAGCAAGAAAGAAAAAATAGTTTGCAATATCCTGTCATTGCATTTTATCACTTAAATCAATTAAAAAAAAATGGATTAATGAGGAGAATAACTTCCACTGTCACAAAACTTATACTTTGATGTTTTAATTTAAAACCCCTGCCTAGATTCTTTTTAAAGCAGCAAGTTTCTTTTGTGGTATTAATGCAGTGCAGAATTTTTTTCAGTTCAATGAACTATACTTGTATGACTCCCAAGTTCATCTGTAGCTACTTGTTTTTAAATAAAGAGACCTTGTTTTATTTTTCAGCATAGATTGTTTGATTTATATTACTGTGTTTGGACTTTCTCATTAGCTGTGTTGTTTACATAGTATGTACTATGTAATAATTGTGACTATCTATTTTTTTGCTGTTTGTATACAATAATCAATGTACAATGTACAGTTTTGTACAAACAGGGAATAATGCAATATTTGCTCTCATACACGTCAATCTAACTGTGACTTTAGAATGCCACTACCAAAATTTGAAATAGACTACAGCTATGAGCAGGTCTTCTACAGTCTTATCTTTGTGCCATTCACTGTAGGACAACTGTGTCCATCATTGGAAGACTTAGTGGAACTAAAAAAAGTACATATGCATATTAACTTTTTTTTATACTTAACTTTGTCACTTTTCTAGTATGAATACACAGTGTGCTCAGAACTTCTTTAAAATTACTGTATAATACGGAACTAGGATATAGCTATTGACAGGGTGCACTGAAACATTTTATTAGGATGTAGCACTAACACATTAATGTATATGTTACTTGTTAATTGTGAATTTCTATGAAACTATCATTGGTTATCTGCAAATACCATGTTCCTTGGCAGATATAAGGTAAAATGTAAAGCATGAGGAAAATAACTACCAGGCAAAAATAAATATATAAATATAAGGTAAATAATAGGTAAGGTAAATATAAATATAACAATATATAATTAATATCATGTATATCAAAACCAGTATAATAGTGACCCTGGTTTGTGGGTTGTTGATTACATTAGTCCTTGCCTCAGTTAAAATTATAATAAGTACACTCTATATTACTTAAATCAATATTATCTATATTCAGTCAGTTTAGTAAGGAGTAGTGGAGATGTATTTCCCTGATGTATGTTGGATGTTGAATATCATATTGTGTTGCATTATTTTCACCTCATTGCTGAGTGTGGAATCTCTGTGAACCAGTTGCAGGACGTGACTGTCGATGCTGCTGCCTGAGGAGAGTTTGGCAAAGATGGCTGACTGCACCTCCTTTTCCCTCTGTTTGACAATCACTTCACAGGCCTTCCACTCCCGCATCACCTGCTGGTAGCGCTCATTGATCTTGGCATCAATCTTTACAGGAAAAAAAAGGCAATCACACATTACTTTTCCAGTTTAGAGATAAATTAAATATTCGTCTGTGTGTCCTGTACCTGGCTCATGTCCTGTTTGCCCATGCCAAATTTGTAGTGTCCCAGCAGGAAAGGCCAGACCTCCTTTCTGATGTCATGCTGCACTCCACCATAATAAACCAGCCTCAGGAGCTCCAGCTCCTTATAGTTCTACACACAAACAGAGGAAGGATAACAGGAATATAAAAACAGGAGATGATAGATGACAAGAAGAAGCTTGATGTGAATGTTGAGATGAAGAGCAGGTGAAACAATAATGGAGGGAGAAAAAAGAGTGATTGCAGTCCATAAAGAAGAAGACACAGATGAGTGCACAAGATAAAAGACAGAGCTATGAATAGAGTGTGAATTAGTAATAATGACTTTATTTGAGTTTATGAATGATTACAGTCGGGGCTTTAATAGCATCAATGGTATCATTGTGCACTCCTTAATGAGACTTAATTTGTAACTCATTTAATTTTCATTAGATGGAAGTAGAGAGAAGGGTGGAGAATGCAGGAGCGTTACATGATCTCTGACTTAGAAGTAATATACAACTACATCAACAGGGGATACAGTATATGAGAGGACGACACATGAAGTAACAGAAGCTCAGTTATATTAGTGTTCAGTGACTGCTCATAATCATTATAACATATTCAAATTAAGAGCAATCATATCATATCATATCATATCAAGGACTAAACAATATTTGTTTTTGGATGTGAGTTTTAAAAGCACAATGAAGCATCTCATTGCTCTTTAAAAATATTGATAGATAGTAACCAAGTACATTTAAGTTCTGTAGTGAAGTATAATTCTACTCTACTTAATTTCAGAGGGATGGACTGTCCTTTTCACAATTACTTTTTAACATAAAAAATATATCAACAAGTTGCAAAATATGGAAAATTGCTATTAACCTCTCTAACAGTATATGGAGTTGTTACTCAAGAACCACCTTGACTGATTAAAATACTAAATGCTATTTACAAATTAAGGCATCAGTAATAATGATGCAAAATAAAATATAGGCAGTCAGCCACCCACCCTGACACCTGACTGAAGTTTCTTCCTGTTGAAAGGGAGTTTTTACCCTCTACTGTCATCAAATCCTTGTTCAAGGTGGGTACTGTTGGGTTTCTATCTGTATTAATCCTCCCTACTTTGTAATGTGTCTTGAGATAATATATGTTAATGTTTGGCATCGTATGCTGTAAATAATATTTAATATAATTGAACAGAATATAGGTAATGATGTAATGCTCTATGAGGGGCCATTTAACATAATAAATACATTCAACATATTGACCTGTAATACTTTTTAGCTCTTAATTGATAAAATTTTGAATGTAGGGCTTTTAAATATAATGGAGTATTTTTCTTTTGTTGGTATTGCCACTTTTATTCAAGCAGTGGTTGAATACCTCCACCTCTGAATGAATAGGGGTTCTTAAGGGTATGACTTTTCCTTCCCTGCCTGTGGCTCTCAGCCCCAAGTCCATTGGTTCCTACTGATTAACAACAACATGACAAGTATAGGGTTAAATTTTTTAAAAAGGCTCAGTGATATCCAAAACAGCTGGTCACTATCAAGTTTAGCACCTGTAACTCAAACAGGAGTAAATAAGGAATTGTTAGAGACTATTTTACTGACTATACTGAGTATTTCTGTCAGCAGAATGGTAGGTGTGGGACTGACTAAAACTATAGAGTGTCCATGACAATGAAGAATCATGTAACCAAGTGCAAAGGTGTAGCTTACTGAAGTATTTTCAATACATACAATAATTGTTAGTAGGAGACATGTATTGTTGGTTTTGATTTGTTCATGGGATTTTTTGACAATATCTTTAAATGTGGGAGGGACAGAAGATTACAAAATAAAAAAACTGGTCAAACTATGTCATTAAAGAGAAACAGAGTTACAAACCCAAACAACAGGGATGGGCGGTTACTGTATCATTTGACAACACTGACAGAGGTTCTGTATCATTGCTGTAGGCAACTTTAGATGAAAAGAAAACTGCAGCTGACATTTGTAACAGAGATGGCATTTAGGAATAACTTATATCTTTGTATCCTTGAATGATTGTTTTTTTGTTCTCATGAATTACTAGCTACTTTGTACTGCTTATTGCTTCAGTACACTGTAAATTGATCTGTTAAAGAAAAGGTATCTATGTAGCTGAACTGATCACAAACAGCAGAAATTTACATATAATAAATAGATGTTCACTTCAGGGTCACAAGCCAAAATGGTGTGTTGTGGGTGTGCTGTGGTTCAGGGACATCTTTTTATAGAGTCATTACATCTGACAGCTCAAACAATATTATGTTACAGGACCCAGGGTACCACAGGGATCAACCGCTGACTCCTCATGGTGTTGAAATATTTTAAAGTGTTACACACTTGCACTCACACATCCACACCCAGCTAGATTTTCACCTCTTTCATTCACACAAAAACTAGAGGCTTTTCTTCTTCTAGCTTTACCATGTAGCTTCACACAGTTCAAGGAGGTGACTGAAGCTGTTCTGCTCTTTGTACAACAGATGCTTCTTTCATATCTGATTACCACAACCTTATTATGCACTGTAAAAACTGTATCACATTGGCTTATGTTTAAAAAATGTACAGCAGGACAGAAGTCTTTACCACTCATTATTCTCTCAAGGAACATTCTTCAGCTTGTGTCAGTCTTACTTCATAAAATATTACCATACATAAGACCCACACAGCACAAAATGGCCATTATTTATCTTTGGGGTGATCAATACCAGTGACACAGTGATGACATAGCAAGTTGCTTTGATGTATGGGCATATAAATTCTCAAACTCCTCAGAGGCCAAGGGGTATCAGACAGTGGTGTAATTTCTGTACTTTACCATTAATCATGTCAGTCATGGTCCCATATTTAATATCCTTTCTGTACCTACCTTGCAGTCTTTTTGGTACTTGCTCCACACCTCTTTGCTGAGGCCCCCAGACGCCTCACTAGGTCTGTCTGAAGGAACAATGTTGTGGTTGACCAGAGCTGACAGGTGAGTCCGCACAGTGGACAGGTGTCGACAATAGGCCAGCCCTGAACGACAGATGACACGCACACATAGGTGAGACCAAGCAGTGGTAAATTCAGGACAATCACATTGTATTTAAATAGCCTCATGCCAAGAATTTTTCTCAGATGTTTTTACAATCTGGACAACATACAGGGGGAAAAAGGAACCTCAACAAAGCATATACATCATATATATAGAGTATGTCTAAATGGTGGGAGTAGAATTACGATACAGAGATACAGAATTCTCTCTCACTTCTCCTTCTACTAGAAATTCCTATATTCTCCCACTTTTCCATTTCTATCTACTCTGTGACTCCCTTTTCTAAGTTCTATTAAAATCCCTTTCAGTGAATTTTAATTTCAACATTTCTGGCCGATTATATTCTTCTTGAAAATAATTTAAGAATTAAACTTCATTGTTGCACAATGACATAGGAAGATGGAATCACAAGGCACTTGAAAATCTTTCATCACTGACATAGAGTAGGAACAACATGCACAATAATGTCCTCAACCTCTGTCATGTCAAATTTGGGTATTATTCAGATTATCTTTAGTCACTATTTAAAGACACATACAAGCAAACCTTAGTTATGTTGCATAACGGTCCAAAAATCTTCAAGAAAGACAGTAGTTGTTTCATACAAAATTGTATTGTATATAAAACTTTTTTAGTTCATCGCCTTAAGTTTGTATTTCATTTTTTATATTGATATATATGAGCCAATCAACAAAACAGATATTGGTATTGCAGTGATGTATTCAGACTGATGTTACAAATAAAAACAACTTTTAAAAAAACAATATTATAACAATACTATAAATGCATCATATTATATTTTATCTTTATGTTTTATTCATTCAAAGGGATATTTCATTACATTTTACAAATTTCTTTTTCTGTCTAGCAGTAGCTGTGGCTGTATTGGGCTATACATTATTTTTTACATTTTTACATTACTTTTTTATTCACTTAAAATCAACTGCGCACTCAGGCAGAAGCAGCAGGATGAACATTAAACTAAAGCAAACACATTGCGAATTGTTGTGGTCTAAAAAAACCCAAACATTTATGTAATATACTGTATATGCATTTATTACAGCCAAATGCCTCTTTTTTACCCTTTTAACATGTAATACAAATAAAAATAAATCAAATTAAAATAATTCTCACATAATTACAGACTTATCAAAGGAACTCTCTCCTGAGAGCATATCAAATGAAAGATATTGACAACAGACATATACTGTACTTTTATTTAGATTACTGTTCCTTTTATTCATTTATTTATTAACTTATTTATTCATTGAGACAACCATGATGAATAATTAGTAAAAAAATAGGCTACACTTTGTGATATAGTGTAGTATACGGTGATGGAAGAAAATTCTCAACATATACTACACTGACTAAAAGTTGAAGTAGTAACTAGTATTTCACCTGTGTGTAAGCAAGAAATTTGGGTTTCTGTAGTTAATATGTGTTGTATATGACAATTAAAGGCACAATCTTTACATTCAGAAAGACGTTAGCCATGAATTTGTGAGTACTATGCAGGGGTTTATTATGTACTTACATCCATAAAAGGCTCTGGATACTATCTGCCTCTTCATGTTCTGGCAAAGCATCTTAAGAGGAATACTGGTGGGAAAAAAAGGTCACTTATTATTACTATAGTAGATATCATCATGGTTAATCATCTGATTCCTCTATTGGAGAGATGGCTTGTATAGATACTGGCTCCATGATATATTTGACTTTAATCAATTTACAAAGACTTTTTCATTCAGAAGACAATATCAGTAATTGTTATCACAACACTCAAGTCTCAACAGCTTTAACTGCTCCTTCTATCCTGTGTCTTGGTGACCTCCAGGTGAAGACACAAATTAAGAAAACTATGTTTTGGCTTATATATGTTTGAATGACAGGAGTTTCAGCCTATTTAAGACAGCTGTGGGGGTTGCTGCTTGCTCCTCCATCAGGACCTCCAACAAGACATCTTTGACAGAGTTAGAATTTTGTATTCTAGCTGCCAGGATGACTGTGAGCAGTCAAGGAAACTACTGCCATGTTTTCTTACAATCTGTTTCAATTTTTTGTTGCCAGTCATATTTGGACAGTAGTTCTGTCTGGTGTGGCAGTACTCTGTTAGGTGTACTTTTGAAGGAAAATTTCAAAATTTTAACAGTGAGCTCTAGATATTAACTTGATTTTGCTGATGTTCTTCTTTTTTTCAATTATCCCACAACTTATTTTATAAGAATGTGTAGTACTGTAGCACTACATTAGAATGTAGTGTATCTAGAATCAGTGTTGTTTCTTTCAGCAGAGCTTCGCATCATAAAATCTGTAAAATTAGGGCTGCAACTAACTATAATAACAGATCAATTAACTGATCAATCTTTCGGTCTCTAAATCAGAAATAATGAAAAGTGGAAAAGTCCCCAAAAGCCCAAACTGACTAGGTGAAATTGCTTGTTTTTGAAGGTATTCAGTTATCTATCAAAGAAGCAAAATAGAAACTATTCCCATTTAAGAAGCTGGAACCTTTGACTTTTGGCAGTCTTGCTTCAAAAACATCTTTAACATCTGATCGGTATAAAATAATTGCGGACTAATGCTTGTCTAAGCTCTAAATCAAATTTTATAACTAAAATAGTCTGTAGTTTCAAATACTGAGACTTAAAATAAGAAATAAATAAACAAATATAGTTATAGTGCATACGTGTGAATATCTGATGGGTTGTGTATGCAGGTACAACCGGCCAGGTAGTTGAATGACACGTTGCTACCAGCTGTGGAGCAGGACTGGCACACGGACTCGTAAGTGGTTACTTCAGCCTGTTGCCATGATGACGGGCTTCCTCCGAAGCTCTGCATCTCCATCAATTCCCCGTGGTCTAAACCAGAGAGAATGAAAGTGAGAAGACAGAGAGGTCTCAGTGCTGTGAAACAGAAATTGACGATGCTATTTTCACTCTTTGTTATTTTAATAGTCTTTGTAACATTAAATCCACTGCATACAGGGTATGCTTTAAGTCTTACATATTATGACATAGGTCCCTCAGCTCAACCATAAGTGCATCTTAACTTGTATTGCTCCTTGATGTTAATGACTTCAGGAGATGAACAGATGAATGGATATTTTACACTCATGTTACATGTGAGATCTGGAAAAATAAGTGTAGAGAGGAAACCAAAATTGGAGGGGGACAGTTTTGGAAGCAGGAATGGTACTATGGGAGAGCCAGGCATAAATGATGCAGGGAAGCCATGATGGATTGAGTTCATTCAGAGGGGAGAGAGGAGACAAAAGAGATCAGAAGGACGCTCCAGTCAAACAGGGGAGAGGAGGAAGTAAGAGAAGAAGAAGAGAAGAAGTGAGGAGTTCAAAGAAGAGGAGAGGGCAGGGTCAAGGCTGACACTCAGGCCGTGCAGGATGCATTAACCCAGAACAAGACAATAGACACCGAAAGAAACTATCTCAGAAACAACTAAAACAAATGGATACCAATAAAAGGGCACACAAAGGGGGAGAAAAAAAAATATAAAAACCTCAATATAAAATAAATGCTCTTCACCTTAATTCTTCAGGTTGGAGCTGATGACCTGTCATAAATATGAAGCTGCAGTTTGGTTGATCAACAACCCCAATAAACAAATGATAAGAGAAAAAAAAAAAGCAAACAGAAAAAATATTGGAGTGAGACCGACGGGTCCAAATGGCCACCCCCGTCTTTACTTTAGGACTATATGTGCTCAAGTGTTTTTGGGCTCAGTAATGCAACCCAGCTCACACAAGGACTCCACGTCTCTACTACTGCGGAACCCCACAGGACTGTAATGAGAGGGGTGGAGGAGGAGGCGAGGCGTGTGAGGGGAGGGGGAAGAGGTGGTGGGGTTAGTGAAGAATTACAGTGAACAGCATCAGAGCAAACAACTACATAAACAGAGGAGGAAAAACTGAGGAAGTCAGACAAGAGAGAGCGATATCAAAAAGGACAAAGTAGGAGACTGTGAGAAAGGATTTTCCATCACAAATATGCAAACACAGAGTCACTATAAAAAAAACAGGGAAACAGGTGCATATCTCCCATGCAAAAACTGTCAAGCATGTTGCAAATGAGAAATGAAAGGACAAAAAGAACAGAGACAGAGTCAAATTAAAAAACTCAAACAAATTATCAATGTGATTCTTGGCCACAGATGCATAAACCCAACAGTGCTGAGGCATGCTTCAAGAGCTATACCCTCTCATAACTCTAAGGCAGTCAGCACTACAAATCCCAGAATGCAGACATGTGCATTGTGTTTGGCAGCACCCTCTATAAAATAACTCTCTTCATCTGAGAGTGTCTGTTTCCTGTGTGTGTTTCACAAGCTTGTGTAAGGATCCCTGCCGAGCAAGAAAGAAAGAGAAGAGACAGAGAGGGAGTGCAATTAAGCAGGAAGGGTGTATGGAGATTGTGACAAGGACTGCTCAGGCATTAACTAGATGTCTAACAATATCTGTAACAAAGCCAGCATTTTATACAGACAGGGTATTATGTCAGATTACTATGTCCAGAAACTCTTAAATTCCATTTGTAACTAATGTAATGGCAAAAGGAGAACATACATAGCAATGAGTAAATGCTATAGATTGGTTAGAATAGGCTACCAATACTAGAGATAATCGCTCTTGATATAATCCTAAAATAAAAGGTTTCATCTGGCTTCTTGCCAACAGGCTATTTGTGACTGCTGGTTCAAGACGTTGTGTGATGCAGACTTCCTTATACCCTTAGACTTCCTCTCTTTTTGCTTGTGACTTCCTCCATCTGACCCTCAAGTTCAGTGTGCAGCACTGAAGACTGTGCTGCCAACTCATTGCTACTATTGGGTAAAATTTGTCATTAGGGATTGAGGATACCTTGATACACAGAACTATGTGATAATGAATCCTGTGTAACTGACTGAGATATAGATTACACTGAGTAAATCATGTTGTGAACATTAAAGCCTGTTTGTGATGGGACACAAAATAATACAAAGTACGTGGCTACAAAGTTATGCATCAAGCAGGAATCCATCTTATATGTCTTGTAAAAATTGCTACATGTAGCATTTTTAAAACATCAGTTTCCACACTCTGGTATAATACTGTCAACACTGTATTCTTTCATTTTTTTTTCTCTTTTTTTGGCTACTTTGTACAAAAGAACTAGCCAAAAACAACATGTTAGCAAACAGGTACCCAACACAGTAGACACAACTTAACAACAACTTAAGCTCTCATTTAGTGTCATTTTTTTTCCATGAGATGAAAATAAGTCCAATGTCCACTTTCATTTACACTTGATTTCCGTCTATACCAACTTCTGAGAAAAATATCTTTTAAAGCCACTGTATAGTAGCTAACTTTGTCTGCTGTTTGGTGCTGAGGAAAAGCATGCAGTGGGTTTAGCTTAGCAGAACTTTGAAGATGAAAAGAGAGGTCAATGTGGCCAGCAAAAAACGTTGTTGCAAGCCGAATTAAATGAACTTTAAAAACCTAGCTGAAAAATGTAATGATTTTTAACAAAGGTAATTTATCCGAAAGATTTACTTCTAATGGATCTCAGTGGTATGGTGACTATCAGCTACCCCTTTCATTTAATCTAGTCCTCTGATCCATTGTTAGTATAAAAAGATTGATAAATTACCAGAGTTTTCAGCAGGCATTCTCTAGAATCAAAGTTTGAGGCAGTCAATTGTCTCAGTGATTGTTGGATTGGTTGATATCTACAGACTATTTTCTCAAATCTAATGTGTTAATGATTTATTAATGGTTGTTTTATTGCTTATATTAGCATATCTTAAATTTGATATTGCTAATATAGGAAATGCTAATCACCTCATTAAAAAACTCTTTGCAATTCAAATTTGTGTGGATCACCCTGAACTTCCCCATGTCCCTGTCAAAAAAGCCAACCCCAGCCTACTCCACACTGTTGGGTACGGCGTCAGATAGCACACACACAGGCAGACAAAGCTGGTGGAGGTGAAGTTGGGAGGAGGGGTTGGGAGAAGACTTGAGAGGGCAATGGGGTGGGAGGTGGGGAGGGACGTCTAAAGCTTGGGTGATGTCTAAGGAGTCGGGGGCAGTGGGGTTCGCTGGTTGTGTTAAGGTGATAAAAACCTTTCATGACATTAGGGTCTGTGAGGTTCCGCGAGCAGATCATTGAGATCATAGCATGGAGCCTATCTTCCTCTTCCTCATCATCGTCCAACGACGGAGCGCGGCTGCCCGTGGTATGGTGGTAGTTTATAGTGACTGCTTACACCAGTGGAACAACAGAGAACAAAGTTAGAACAGTGCCACGCCACAGACCTCAAGATATGAATTGTGGGCAAGAAAGCACACTACACTTTGTAAACACACCACGAAAGGTTCAGACAATTATTAAAAAGGCAAAAGCAATCACAGAAATTAGTTTTAGCCATAGAGGAAGATTAAACTTTTGTTCTGTGCAGCCATGACTTCCTTGGGAATACAGTGTACCAGTGTGAATAACGATATATAAGTGTTACTTACTGGCATCATAGCGGTATCCTGGGTAGACAATGCGAAACACGTAGTCAGCAGCTGTCTGCTCCTCACCATTTCTGTCCTGGTCAATGAGCCGGGCAGTACTGCTCCTCTTCCTTAGTTTAGGGAACACTTTTCCCTAAAGGATGCACACAAATTTATCATAATATGAAAACAAACACTGAGCCACAGAATATACTACACAATGATATTAAGTAATTATAAATACACTGAGCATTAAAGCTGCAATACATTTTTTTAAATGTTTGCTCTACTTTTGTAGGTAGCAAAAGGGGACTTTCAAGTAGCGGTCAAGGGTCCAGAATATTGTCACTGACTTGAAAAGAGACTTTGACTATTTAGATTTCAGACTACACAGATATTCTAATTACATGGTCCTCAATTGCCAGTTATTAGGTACACCAAGCTAATACGACTGCTGTTCATCATCATCATACATCAATGAGGGTTGGTTAGGTGTTAGAAAAACCTCTCAGAGTCACAACTTTATCTCTTTTAATTTCTTATTTGTGTATATTTACAATAAATATCATCTACCCTGCAAATAGTTTACCATACCGTATGTTTTTGCATTTTCTTTTTACACATGCTTGTCCAAAAAATGGGAAAGAAGGACATCCCACTCTGCCACAGTTGGCAGGAAGATACACATTTAACAACAAACTAAGTGATTGCTAGATAGCTTCATAAAGAGGTAGCCAACAGAAAGATGCATCATTAAGACACCGCCTGCATCAGCCAAGGAGAAATTTTCTATAGACTTTTTAGTATTAGTAGTACTTAAAAAAACACAACCGTGGAAGAGAGCAATCCGTGCTTCTTCCTCATTACCCAACCCAGGGACACCGAGACTCTAAACAATAAATTATGTCATCAAAATTATGGAAAGATGCTATTCTCATTAAGAAAAAACAAAAAATCTACACAGAGTAGAGTCAGGCAAAACAACTGCAACACTGAACTGTGTTCATAGCAACAAGAATTACTAGATGCCCAAGCAATGTAGGTGGTATGAGAAGTAACTTACAATAAAAACTTCAATAGTGTGAACAAGTTATGGGGAAATGTGGAAGAAAATGTGTTCTTCCAATGCTTTTTTTTTTTTTTTTTGATTTTCCCTGTTTCAAGCCAGTGATTTGTTGTTTGCATGCATGATCTGTTCAGGAGTCCAATCACTGTCATACTGTCACCACAACTGAGTATTTGGTGAACTGGCATTTTTGGTTGCAATCTAAATTAAATTTAAGGAATTCAGAGGCTGCTAAAATGGATGGTTTGGTTTGTATTGTTATTATTTGATTTCTTAGCATCCTCACTCTCAATGATACCAATGATTTATTACCACAATATACATATCTCACCTGGAGTGCCAACACTAGCTACCCATTTATAAAAAAAGTTTAAATGTGAATACAGTACAGCTGACAGTGACATACCTTGCCTTTCTGGGACCACAGGGGGGGCTCCAGCTGTCCCCGTGGTAAGAGACCTGTTTCCAGGCAGGAGAGGAAGGCCAAGAGGTGACCACCAGGGGGGAAGTGGAGGGGCGGCCGCTGTATCCCATCCTGACTCACAAGAACTAGTGTACCACCACAATCAGCTGGAATGCAGTGAAAAAACAGTAGATGAGTAGGAAAAACAAAAAGAAAAATAGGACAGAAGATGCACACAAACAAATATAACCAAAAACTAGGTCAAAACCTAGTATATAGCTGGACTGCCCTTTATGTGTTTACTTTTCTCCTACTTACTTTGCTTCTCTCCTACCTAATTAAATCCCGGACTCACATAAAGCTGGACTCACTTACATGTTTTTCTGTTTCTGTTGTCACACAATGGAACAATTATAGCGACTGAAAAATGGCCCATTAAGGCTACAAGTTAACCAGAGTTCACTTCCAAGCAATTTCCAAGCTGCTGCTCTGCACTGCTAGAATCCTAATTTTTTAAACACGGCAAGTTCAAGACAACAAGTGTACTGAACAGCTGAACTTGTGAAATAATGTAGGAAGAAAGTTAGAAGCTCATTCGTGTCTGTGTCAGCTGCTGTGCAGTCATTTGAATGACATACATGGAGTGGTATGCCTGTGGAGTCCTAATTCACTCTCGTGGGTTAATACTGTAAACTCTCTTCTACGAAAAAGCTGCAAGTTGGTAAACATAGTGACAAAGTCACTGCCTGTAAACAGCCTCTGGTGAGGCACTAGAAAATATGCGTTGTGCCTTTTCATTCGAACAAGCAATGACCGACTGTGTAACTTCAGCACATGGCCGTGCGGCATTCAGCTGACAAATGTGGTAACTTCATCAGTTATTTGCATTTATTGGTCAACAATCCAAAGGGAGGAGAGAGAAAGAGAGTTAAGAAGCAGTCACCAAGACAAGTGGAAGGCAGTTATTGCAACACTATACTCACAGTGCTGATGACAGTGGATACAGACTATCTGGCGCAGAGGAACAGTCAGTGCATAGTCCCAGTAGATACTAAAATAGAGGGAAATGTGTTTTAGATTAGTAAGACAATGTGGAAAATGAAGCTTCAGAGGCAGTCGTTGCATTTCACATCAGCAACTGCCACTTACAATTTAACATTATAAGTGTCATTAAATGAAAATGTATAAATTCTTGAAAGATATATCATCTGTATTTTTTAGAAATATATAGCAGGGTGGTGTGGCGACCTCTTCTCCAGGTCACAGTCGCCCAGCGTGCCATTGATGAGCTGGTTGGGGGTCCACTTCAGGGTGAGGTTATCACCAGCTTGGTGGAGCGACAAGTAGCCCCGCAACACCTCCATGTCCTTCTTCTATCATGGGGTAGTAAAGGGGAAGAATAAAGGACATAATTCAAGTGTTCAGGTTTGAAGGGTGTCAAGTTTGCAGCACATGACAAGGAGCAAATGTCAAGAAAAGAAAACTTATGCTATGTCTTTGAACAAAAAAATCTAAATAACTGATATGAGATTTACAGCTGAACAACCTGAAAAGTTTCTCTCAAATCTTAGTGCCCATCATTTTGGGTAATATGCTCATTAGATTTCTTTCCAAGAACTAGATGAGAGGATTGATACCAGTGCATAGCCAGGCCAGGGAGGTGATTAGCCTAGGTTAGCACAAAGAGTGGAACGGTGACAGACAGCCATCAATGCTCCAACGACCCTACAGAAACCTCTAAAGGTCACCATTCAACACAGTGAATCTTGTTTAATTCGGGAGCTTTCAAAGTCTGATGATGTGGGCACTGTTTTTACCCTGGGATGTACAGATATCTATCAATGTATTTCTTTGAAACTGAAAAAAATGTAAAAATATGATCATTCCCCAGGCAGCTTCTACAGTTATGAAGAACATCGTTTCAATGATTTCTAGGCAGATTTATGGCCATTTATTCAAGATGGAACTCAGACATAATAATATCCTGGGGATGTGTAAATCACACTGAATTTAAAACTATGCATATCATGTCTGTGTTTTCTGATTTGACTAAATTATAATTCCAAAGAGGTGTACAATTTTTGACTGAAATTCCCTCTGCACCTGGTTTAATTCATGCACAAACAGAAATGTAGGAATGTCAATTTGTGATACTGAAGAGCTACAGTTAGGTGAATTGGTATGTGGTAGTGACACAATTTTTGTACTTCTGTCTCGGTACAGCGCCATTAATGGATTAGAAATAAAGTCATCAACATTGGATTGAGGTGTAGACTTTCAGCTTTAATTCAGAGGGTTCAAAAAATATTGCATTAACTGATCAGGGGTTAAAGCAATTTCTATACAGTTCCTTATTTTCAAAGGCTCAAAAGTAATTGGACAAACTAACATAAATACACGCATACAGATTATTTTTTAATACTATGATGAAAATTCTTTGCAGTCAGATTGTCTGAAGTCTAGAACCCATTGACATCACCAAATGCTGAGTTTCCTTCCTTGAGATGCTCTGTCAGGCCTTTACTGCGGCCACCTATAGTTGCTGCCTGTTTGTGGGTCTTTCTGTCCTCAGTTTTGTCTACAGACAGTGAAAAGCATGTTCAGTTGGGTTAAAGTCAGGTGACTGAACTGTTCATTGAAGAATATTGCATTTATTTGCTTTGAGAAGCCCTTGAGTTGCATTTACAGTATGTTTTGGATCATGAGCTGTTCCTTTCCTTCTCCATCCTCTTTTCTTCCCCTCATTCTGATACAAATTAATCTTCGTTTCATTTGTCCAAAGAATCTTGTTCCAGAACTGGGCAGGCATTTTATTTGTTTTCTGGTAAAGTCTAATCTGGCCTTTCTGTTCTAGAGTGTTACCAGTGGTTTGCACCCTGTGGTAAACCCTCAGTTTACATTCATGAAGGTATCTCTTGATTGTAGACTTTGAAAACTATATACCTACCTCAACAGTGTTCCTGAAAACACTCTGGACCTTTTGTCTGCCTACTATGTGATGACATAAGGAGGAAACAGACCACATCTTGCCATTAAACAGATTAATAGTCAATTGTCCAATTACTTTGGAGCCTCTGAAAATAATGGCTTTAAAAATGGCTTTAAATCTGTAACAGTTAATGTGATTTTTTGTTATACAAAAATGCCAAAGATGTTTTGCATTGAGATTCTCAAATTGAGGATTTTTGTACACACACATGATAAAAACTAAACATCTTTGAGTTTTGGACTGTTATTCATACATTTGAAGACATCACCTTGAACTCTGGGACTAGGGCATTTTCTCTATTTTCACACACAATTGGCAGATTAATTGATAATTAAAATAAATGATGGTTGCTCTTGTAAATAAATTGGTATCCACACACAATACACAGTGGCCTGCTAAAGTTATGGCTGAAAGAAAAATTTGTAGTCTTGCACTGAAAATTTAACTACAGTAAAAGTAAGTCAGAAAGCAAAGACTACAGGTTTCATGGGAGGACCAAATATTTTTGCTGGAGGGCCAGATTTTGACCTACAGGCTGCTATTTGCCTATGACTTACATGTATGTTTTATATGATCATGTGTATAACTGCAGAATATCACTGCTTTGACTGTCAACCTCTGATGTGTGAGGCTGCTTTTAGAAAAAGACTAAACAGATAGGCTCAATAATACAACATGATGTTTCCTGTAATGTTTTGTTTTCTTTCCTGCTATGTGTTAACAATAAAATTCTTCAAATAATTCAGAATTTTGAAGCTAGAATTTTAAGTAAATCCTGAAATTAGACGACATTACACCAATTTCAGCTTCCCACCACTAGCTCCCTATCCATGTCGGATCAGATTTTAAGGTTCTTCAAAAGACATGCAAAATCCTAAATGGGCAAGTCCCTTCAAACCTGTCTGAACTCCTTGTGCTCTTTGGTCTCAGAATGCAACTCCTGTCTGAGTTAAAAAGTCAGAAGGCTGCAGAGGCTTTTCCTAATGCGCCCCCTACTTTGTGAAAAAACTCCCTGCTGACATCAGACTGTCTGGCATTGGTCTAAATCCCAGTGAATCATAACCTATTATGTATTGTGTTGTTCATGTGGTCCTGAAGACAAGATTACTGTAAACTTTCAGAAAACTACTTCCTCGCTAATCTGCTGTTTGTTTTTTTCTCCTCAAGAAAATGTCTGCCATGATTGTGTTTGCTCTTCTATAATAGCGGCTGTGCTTTCTTTCTTGCAAATAATATGCTTTAATTCCACTTAAACCTCCATCAAGAGGTGTTGCTACCATCAAAATGGTGAAAACAAGACACAATTTTGCAATGGTTTAAAGCATATCAGTGAAAGAAACACAGCTTTAAACTGCAAATTTAATCAAGAACAGCTCAGCCATTTGGGTTTGAAACCTGTATTACCATGGGTTCTAATGAGTTAATTGACAATGCCAGCTATATATTAATATGCCACTAAGTCATCATTCTTATTAGTTAACTAATTGCTACCTAAGCTGTGTTGCATTAGTTAGTTTTGTTTACTTGTACTGGTTGCAGAGGAAAGAAGAGTCATGCTTTAACCCATAATGCCATAAATAAGTTGGCTGAAATTGCTGAAAATTGTGAAATTTTTGGACCAAATTGAAAACCAAGACATTTCTATGGACCTAACGCTCCATGTAGTAAAAACCACCAGTGGTGTTGCCCTGTTAAAAAGAAAGCTGACATCTTTTGACGTGCTTCAGATACCACCAATGGACTTTTGCCTTAAAAAAACAGCTCAGGCGAGACTGGCTGTTAGCCTCGACTGGATCAGGCTAGCTGCATTGAATCAATCTCCAGGACGATCTATGTGCCAGTCCTTTCATGAAACCGACTCAAGGTAAAATTCAGCCAGGCTACCTGATACCCTGAGATGACTTCAGTTATGATTTGATGCTATAGAAATAAAACTGACTTGACTTGACCTTTTATTATTGATATAAACACACAGTCCACTGCCTGAGTCCAATCACATGGATATGGTTGCCCTGTCCATCATTTCAGTAGAGTAAGCTTGTACAGCTCAAAGGCCGTGTTCAGAATGTTACTGTGTATATTTCAATGTTTCAAAGCAAAGTAGGTTTTTCATTTAACTCTTCATAGTCTCACTGTCAAAACTTCGCAAAGATCCATGGATTACCCAGTGTCAATACAACAATGGGCTTCACACTTGAATTTTTTTCTTTTTTTGTATTAAATGTTAGTAAAAAAAAAAAAAGAGAGAAAATTCATTAAACATATGCCGGGGTGTGCCTTTTTTTTTTTTTTTTTTTTAATACAGGGACACCTTTTGACTCTGAAATGTGACTGAAAAGATGTCCTACTGCAGTTATCAGGAATCAAGGTCAGGTATATAGTAACCTAAATGATGTCTGTGGATTAGGATATGCTGTATAAAGACATCCATTTTCAATCCATTATTTTCTTTGGGTATGTCTTAATAGACTGGATATGCATTTTACAAATTGGGAATGTGCTGTCATACTGGTTGCACAAGGACGTTGTTTTTGCCGTAGAGAAGGTGTGTTCTTGAGTTTTGGTGAAGAGATTCCACATACTCCCTCGCTGATGCAGCAAACTTGTCATCTGACATGCTGCCACTGGACTGCCTCTTGCGGATCTAGAATAGAATAATTTAATTGTAAAATTCCACAGGTAAAACTTTTACAAGAACTACCATTCCACATATCCACCAGACATAAATACCTCCTGATGTCTGAAGGGACTGATCTAAGTAAGCCTCCACACTCACCCCTAAAGCAGGCCGGCGGCCGGCCAGGGTGTCCTGACTCCGGTGAGCTCCGTGGATACGATGGCGTTGAACTAACTCATTTGCTGATGGGTCAGTCCATAAATGATCTGATGTCTTCAGCTTGGTGTACTCCAGAGCACAGGGCCCAACTGAAAACGTAGCAAACACATGCAGATAGTCATTGAGTTAAATTTCTCAATTAAAACCTTTTGAAAGTGTTCTGAAGGTCGGGGGCAATCATGTTAGCCTAGCCTAGCAGTAGCACTGCAGGCTAAAGGTGTTGTTCTTTTCCTTCATAGTTAGTATGCCTGGTTTCTGTTGGCCAGTACCACTGTAAATCAACTCAATTAGCAACTCCAGTTTGATCCTTTTTCTGTTTCGTCCACTTCCGCCCGTTGTATGGTTTAAAGTTCATATTGCTCACCTCCAATTTGAAAAAGAGGAGCGGCAGACGGAATTTCAGCCTTGCAGGGATCTAGAGTTAAAAGGAGTTAGAGGCAGAGACAGCAATAAAAATGCAAGTTGAGGCTGCAGTCGGGTTCAAGCTTTGCTAGAGCTGGTAAGTTGCTGCCATCTGGCTCTGTGGTTGCATCTCGTGTTAGTAAAAACATTTCTTTAGACCCTGGGTTCCATGATGAGGTTTAGGCTTATTTCACAGTGTTTGAACGCATATCCACTGCTTGATGTGTAGCCATCTTGCAGTGGTACACTTCATTTTCTGCTGCAGATAGACTGGTGTATGAAAGACTTAAGGGTGCTATCCTGTGAGCATATGAGTTGGTGCCAGAAGTTATTTACAGCGTTTAAATGGTCTTAAAGAAACCCCAGACAGATATAGTTTGCTTTTGCAAGGGAGAAGGACCTTCTTTTTGTGTTGAGCTGGTAAAGCTAATGATTTGCTTTCTGTATGGGAGTTACTGCCGTTGGAAGAATTTGAGAAATGTGTGGCCTAGTGTATTGTGACTATGACAAGAAAGTGTCCAGGCCTATCACATGTGGTGTTTTTCTCTAAAGACTGGTAACCAGCATGTTACACAGGCTTCACGTGTCAGTACACCTTGGTCAAGTCCTAAAGCGAAGAGACAGTGTCTCTTCAGTCACAAGACATTATTTGTAAGAAGCAGAAACCTGTCTAAGAACAGCCAAAAGAGGTAGGACTGATAAAAGCTGTGTCTCTGTCACCAGTTATCCAGCCTCTGTTTCCAAAAGCGCCAGATGAATGCTTCAGACCTTTCATTTCCCAAGGGCTTGTACCTCTTACAGGGAGGGCTGAAGTGTCCAGTCACCATATTGAAAGATATTGGTAGACTATGCCTGTAATCTGAGCACTGCAGTCAAAGGGATTGGAATGAGTTTTATACCCACATTTTGTAGCTCCTTTTTGCAGCTCTTCCTTCTTCTTTTCAAATCAGTGGCATTGACTTCATAATGGGTAATGAGATAGCTGGAGGGAAGGTCCATCCTGCACCTGAGGTTGTGGATATTCCTATTTCTGTGTCTGAGCCTGATGTTTTTGCACAGAAGCATCCTGATGTGTTTAGTGTCTGTGTTCTGCACAGAGCTCAGGCCCATAATCAGGGTCAAGAAGTAGATTTTTCTGAGTCCCTGTTTGCTTCAGCATTGGACCAAGGACAAACTGCCCCTACTGGTAAATCTACGAAAGTACAAATTAAGTAAATGAAGAACAGTTGTACCGAACTTCAGTTCTGCATTTCTGGCGGTGTGTTTGACAGGAGGGTGTGGATTGAGTTGTAACTTTGGTCTTATTTGGGTTGATATCATGTGTCATTTTCTGTTGTAGGTGGCCCCTACCCTAGACCCAACCCCTTTTTTAATGAGGGGGGTCAGTTGAGTTGTTGCCTTACCTTTGTTTTGTTGAGCTGTAAATAAATTCTTTTTTATCCTTACAACCATTGGTTTTGTATTACCCCCTTTATCCCCATGCACCAATTTGTATCAACAAAACAGAAGCGAACATAAACTTTTTCTCTTCCTAAATAGGATTTCAGCATTAGTTTACAGTAAATATTGTAGAGTACTAGTAGTTGTTTGGACATTTTAATGTGTTGTTGTCCCAGCATTTCCTTACCTGTCCACCAGGTGTCCTCAGTGTGTTGTACTGCTCTGCTAACCTTCCTTCACATGCCCTTTTTAGCTGCTACCTGCCTCATCAATTTTACCTCATAACTTCTTTAGTCATTGTTTAAATGGTGTTTACTTTCCTCAGCAAACCTTGTTCCTGCTCGTCTACCTGTGTGTTTCTGTTTCTCAGATTATAAGACTTTGTGTTTTTTTGCCTCAGTCTCCTGCCTACTGTCTTCTTTCAGCTCCTGATGTCATAATGATGGTGGCTCTAAATTGTAACCTCTAAGAAATAATTCTGAGAGTGGTTGAATTTTTGGTCATTTCTATGATTGCAATTTCTGCAACAACTGTACTTCATTTACCTAATTTGTACTATTTATTACTGGCCTCTGGACATTTTTAAAATTTTGACAATTTAAACAGTCTAATATACTTACCCAGTAGTGCTGCCAAGATGGGCCCAAAGACTGAGTCATGCATCAGAGCATCTTTCTCATAGTATTTACTGCAGATGAACACAGAGAAAAACGTGATTAAAAAGAAATCATTACATGTCATCAGTTCCCAATTTGGGGTCCTCCTGAGCTGAACGGGATAAGAGTATAGATAAATATAATCACATCTTCAGATACTTCAGGTCCCAGAATTTCTTTCAACAATCTCCAGAGAACAGCAAAGAATTTGCTTCTTTAATGAAAGGTGGCAATATGGGGATATGCAGTATACAGTTTGAAACTAGTGTAATTCACTTTTGATGGTTGCAGACATAATCATATCAACATCCCTAAGTGAAAACATATGACTACATTGCACCATGGGACTTTTATCACAAAAGGAGATTAGTAGGATATCATCTCAGAGTTTAATGAAGGTTTTCTGGTATCACCAAGCTGGCAAACTTCTAAGTGATAACCCATTGGCACATTGCTTAACTCGGTGTAAAACATTAGATTTCAAACAAAGCAAAGAGATTGTACTTTACCACACCAACAGGTTAATTCATAGCTGAAAAATGAATTGATAATTATCTCTTTTAACTTGACAAGACTCTTGACGGTGTAGTTGCTTTTATACTCTTACAAAAATTGAAAATAAAAAGTAATTTGTTGCCTTTTTTTTTATAACTGTCATACCTAATTCTACTTCCTGCTTTGGCATGTTTTAGTCTAAAGCCATATGTAAGAATTCCTATACATACAGTGGCTTCAGAAGGTATTCAGACCCCTTAAATTTTTGCACAATTTATTGTGTTGTAGATATAAATTTAAATGAATAAAATAGTGAATTTTTCCTATCAATTCACACTTAATAATCCATCATGACATCCTTGCAAAGTGAACAAAAATCTAAATCTGAAATCTCTCATCTACAAAAATTTTCAGATGGCTTGCTATGGCACTCCAAACTGTATTCAGATGCATCCTGTTTGCTTTACTTATCCTTGAGATATGTTTAGAATGTGTGAAACTATGACAACCCAGAGTTGAGACCAGGACACAGACTTGTAGTCTTACACACTTCTCTGTGCCTCCATTACTGCTGTCACCCACTAAATACCCCATAGAGACTGTCTGTCCCCGACCACCTAAATTTATTAACTCAAAAACATGCCGAAGAGCAACTGTACTGAAAAACCTAAGACCACCAATACTGAAACACTGCAAAGTATGATAATTAAATGTGGATTCTTAAACATTAGATCACTCCCATCCAAAGCTGTATTAATTAATAATTTCATAGAAGATCACTATATTGATTTGTTCTTACTTAGACCTGGTTGTCTCCTGATGAATTTGTTAGCTTAAATGAATCCACCCCACCCAGTCATATTAATACTCATATTCCCAGACGCTCTGGCCGATGAGGTGGAGTCGCAGCCATTTTCAACTCAAGCCTAATAATCAACCCTAAACCTAAACTCAGCTATAACTCCTTTTTAAAGTCTGATTCTTAGTCTTACACACTCAACCTGGAAAACTTTAAAGCCTGTTCTATTTGTTATACAGAACCGTGCTCCTGGACCATACTCCTGGACTGAATTTCTATCGGAATTCCTAGAAATTTTATCAACCTTAGTCATTAGTACAGATATCCTGCAACACCTCAGAAACGCATCATCTAATGATATACTTACTCTAGATGGCACTGATCTGGCCTCTAGCACCACCGTTAGGAATCTGGGAGTTGACTTCAATCAGGACGTGTCCTCCAACTCCCACATAGAACAAACTTCAAGGACTGACTTTTCACCTTCATAATATCGCAAAACAGGCACATCCTTTCTCAAAATGATGCAAAAAAACTAGTACATGCATTGTTAACTTCTAGACTTGATTATTGCCACTCCTTATTATTAGGCTGTCCCAATAAAACATTAGATAGTGTCCAGCTGATTCACAATGCTGCTGCGAGAGTATTGACAAGAACCAGAGAGAGAGAGATCATCTCTCTCCTGTGTAAGCTTCTCTGCACTGGCTCCCTGTGAAATCCAGAATACAACTTAAAATCCTCCTCCTCACCTACAAAGCCCTTTAATGGCCAGGCACCATCCTATCTTAAAGAGCTCATAGTACCTTGCTATCCCAGTAGAGCACTTTGTTCTGAGAATGCAGGACTACTTGTTGTTCCTAGAGTCTCCACAAGCAGAATGGGGGGAAGAGCTTTCAGTTATCAGGGTCCTCTGCTGTGGAACCATCTTCCACCCTCTCCACATTTAAGAGTCGGCTTAAATCCTTCCTCTTTGATAAAGCTTATGGTTAGAACTGGCTCAGCATTAGCTTGAGCCATCCCCTCACTATGCTACTATAGTCCTAGACTACTGGGGGACTTCCCATGATGCACTGAGCTCCCCTCTCCTCCGACTCCTCCTCTCACCCTTTGTGCACTGCTTTAATCATTATGATTACTAATATTACTATTTTATTTAGTCCTATTGGTAATATTATTAGCCTCAGTAGTATAACTATTAGCTTTGTTATTAGTCCCATTACTGTCATACATCTTCACATGTATGACAATACATATATTGTGCTGTGCTCTCACTCATTCTTCCTGCACCACCCCCCCCTTTTCATCTCTCTCCCTCTCTTTTCCACTCTCAACCCAGCCGGTCGAGGCAGACCCCCCCACCACCACCACCACCATGAGCCGGGATCTGTTCAGTGTTTCTACCTGTTAAAAAGGAGTTTTTCATTGCCATTGTCTCCAAGTTTTTGCTCATGGGAGAAATGTTGGGTCTCTGTAAATAATAATTATAAAGAGTCTGGTCTAGACCTGCTCTATATGAAAAGTGCCCTGAGATAACCTCTGTCATGAATTTCTAACCCTATACATCGATGTATTTCCGTTTGATCTATACATAGATGTCACTTTAACCACTCTTCCTCTTGAAACACTAACCAGTTGAACAGTTTTTTGCCTTAACCTTCTGCCATCCATGCCTCAACAATGGACCGTCTCTCAAAGTCACTTGAATCTTTTCCTCCTACCATCTTGATACTGATCAGAATCAACTGATCCTGCTCAGCATCTTTATACATTCTACAGAAGAACACTGGTTATTGAATGCTTATTTGTACCATGCATTGCACTTGCGTGTTAGCATCTGCATTTGTTAAATTTCGCCACTCATTTATTCAGGTTTTTCCTTTAATTTGTCACTTGTGTCACTAAATATCATTTAAGTAAGAACTCTGCCTATTTCATGTGAATGTACTTATAGCAGAATAGGAAAACCCAGAGCTAACTGAACCAGTTGATAACCAGCATCCTGATATTATTTTTCTAGGATCACCGGTATAACCAAGAGAGAGACCGACCAAGTTAAAATTACTTTGTTGTTATAGGCTGTAGGTCTATTGAGGTTGCTGTTTGGTTGGTAATACGTATTTGTGATTTCTTAATTTGTGACTATTGAACACTTGCTCTTTGGTAGGGGAATCACTCAAAACTTGACATCTATCATGGATGTCTAGGATCAGATTAGATGAACTACACTGCACTACACTGTGAAAATGATTTCAAATTGTATTTCATTCTTCCTGACCACCAGAGGCTGTTCTTAACACTGAATGTTGTCCATCTAGCGCTCATGTACCTGCTTATTTTTGATAAAAGGCTCCCCAGTAGGTGGCTTCGCTTGTGGGGAAAACTAAGAAACTAAGAAACTAAGAAACACATTAATTGCTCCCCTTTTTTTAATTGAAGTTAGCGTGTTGTCAGATATGATTCACTAGTGTCTCGTGACTTGGGGAGTTATTTTGATTTGAGTTTTAGAAGAAGCTCAATATGATTTCTGTTTCTAGCTGTGCTTCCACTGATGAGTAAAATTATATATAAAGTAAATCAAAAAAATGTAAAGGAAAACACTATCATGTCCTCCATGTAATGGTCACATGTTTGTTGCTTCACTGCATTAACCGCATGCCTTGGTATTGTACACTATAGGGAAGGGCTGTCCAATGCATCAATTGCAGTTTTATGCTGCAGGAACCAAAGCTAGCCCGACTGGCTGGGATGGAAGGATGGCCGGAAGACTAGCTGCCTCCATCTGGTGTAGCTTTGAAGGGGCGAAGTGGGCTGAACTGTTCCCCAACTAAAGGCTCTCCATCCTTCCAGATTAGCCCTTATTCTTCAGCTAAGTTGGGGGGCTGCAACCTGGATGGAAAGCCTGAAGGCTAAGACCTCTAAACCATGGAATGGGATAAGGATGCCCTTGCCTCAAGAGCTTCCTATTACCAGTTCTGCGAGGACAGACCTGGTCAGGGAGGCTTCCATCCACTATTTCCAACAGCTGTTCCTGCTGGGAACAGGTGTTAGAAACAGATATCATTCAGTGTTAAGAACTGCCTCTGGTATTTATCGCGAATTCACAGAAACATGGCTACATACATAACTCTTGTTTTCCATATTTTCCTAGTTCTCAACAGGAACAATAATAATACATCAAACAACTGAACTCATGATTTTGAGTGGATTTTTCTCAGTTTAAAAGATGTGATCCACATTATCATATGTCAGTGAACTCCATCTGCACTTTATATTGCTTGCAATACTTATTGACGATCACAGTGGTTGTTTGCCAGGCAGAGGCCAGAATGAAGCAACCACAGAGGGAACACAGATTGGAACATATAAATTGGTAATTCAAGGGACTTTTATAATTCAGCTACAACAAAGCTTGGAGTGGAATGATGCGAGTTAAAAACAAGTCACCTCGAGTTGTCCACAATGTACTGAACTATCTTGTCCAGAACTTTCTCAAAGAGAGCTGTTCGGACCCAGATATGTTTGATGGCTCGAGCAGAGAGGGGCTGAGGAGGGCGGCTGGTAGTGGAGGAGCCCTGTCTCCTCAGAGGTTCATGTCCCATGCTCTGAGATCTCCTACAGGGCACAAAGCACAGGTCAATACCATTGAAAGCTATTACTGCAGAGGAGACTTCAATTTATGGAAGTTTTTATTGGACTTTAATGTTTGTAACCCACAGAAGACAACCCACAAATGTGTACCATGATCCGCAAATATTTCAGTATACTTTATTTAGTAAAAATTATATCCACAAAATACAGCAAATATAGCAATTTGCAAATACACATAACTTAAAAATTCATGCATCTGTGGATCCATATGTACAAGTGAAATGGGTTTTGTACATTTGTGGATCACTTTCTGTCAGTTTTTGCGCAACATAATAATGTGACTTCCCTCCTATTTGTTTGCAGATTTTTGTACACTTCGTACAGCAGCTGACCTGTATTTGAAAAAAAACAAAAAAAACCTGACATATGGGGGGTGTCCAAAGAAGACAATCCACAAATGTATACAATAATAAACAACTATGTCACTATCCAAATGTATTATTTTTGTGTTTTGTAAAGTAAAATCGACCAAAATACTTGATGCTCTGCAAATATGCATAACATACATTGTAAAAACATATTTTAATGTCACATAAAAATGTACAAGTTTTACAATTGTAAATAGTTTCACTGAAAAAAAATATGTAAAGTGATATTGAAACATTTAATCAATTTGTACATGAGAAATGGCTCTCCACATTTGTGGATTGTATCCTGTCAGTTTGTGGGCCAATTGACATTTATGACTTCCCTCGTATTTGTTTGCATATTTTCTCCCATTCATACCGCAGCAGATCTGTAGAAAAAAACCCACAAATCTACTAGCTGCATGAGCAGGTTCAGTCACATGATCTGATGGAACTATAGTCTACTCGAAGGATGTTGAAACACAAGTCTACCTAGCTTTTGCATCCATACAACATGAGACAACAAGGAGAAGGACAGCAGCCTGACTTCAAGCAGGAGGTAAAAGACAAAGTGGATCATCTTTATTTACCCCAATAGTGGTGATTCAGGGTTTGGTTCATTTATTTGAGGTACAGAGAAATTTTGTATGTGTGGAATGAATAGCAGGCAAGTTTTTGTCATAAAAACATAAAAAAAATCTTCAGAATCCTTCAACAGTGTATTTTAATATGCACATGGTTAGAAAGTGAATTTATTTTGTAGAACTTTGTGAGGGGAATAAAAAGAACAATATGCACAGTTCTTTTGAACACTGAGTCATAAAGAGGCTATTGATGGCCCTCCCATTGCTATTCGAGTTATACAATTGATATCAGCAAGGTAATTTGGTAGTTGTTATTGGGTTATTATGAGGAAAGGAAACATGGGAAAACATTCAGTTTAATCCTAAAAACAAGGGTATATTGAGGTTGGTTTTCTCACACTGAAGGAAGATGGCACACAGATACCTCTCTGCTGCTGACACCTAAACAAATCCTTGGAAGAATCACCGCATCGCCTCCTTGGAAGAAAGCGATGGGGACAGTGGAGAATAACGCTGCCATTTTGAATTTTTCACTTTGTTTTTCTATTCCTAAAATGTTATCCCTTGTATGATTGGGTTTGAACAAAGCATTATCAAAAAACTGTTACTAAAAAAACCTTTATTGTCCTCTTTTTTCCTACAACTCACAATGGCATTCTAGACTGATGGCTACTACTTTTAACAGTAGAGTCACTAACTATTCAATAGTGTGTTGACATCCACTTCATAAATATTTGTTTTGGAAAAAAAAAAATAGTGTAACTCCAAAGTTCTCAAGCTTTATTTGTCAAACCACATGAAATTTCTGAATGATTTAATAACCTATGTGTAGCCAGCATCTATGTTTACAAGGTTCAGTGCTCAAAAGTCTTCTGCACAGCTATTACAGCTACCACAAAGTTATCAAGCTGTAGGTAACACCAGTAAATAAACAAGCACATCACAGCATACTCAACTTAAGATGACAATAATGAAGCAGACTGAGTAAATTAAGATACTCCACTTTGTCTTTCACCTCCTGCTTGAACTCAGACTGCTGTCCTTCTTGTTGTCTCCTATTGTACAGATGCGGATCCTAGGTAGACTCTTCTTTCAGTCTTCTTCCAGTACCAACTCCATCAACTCATGTGAAGGAATGTTGCCACTGGTGTAGCTAGTAACTGCACCTCACAATTGTGGATTTTTTCTACAGTTCAGCAAAAAAATTAACTAATGTGGAAAATAATCCAAATACAAATGTAAATGCAAGCGACAATGTGGGGGCAAAGCAGTCCAGCAGGGCATAGTTGCCGTGAAACTTTTATCATTATGTCAAGAGTATTGTTGAAAGTACTTTCAGCAAGTTTCGTGAAAGTTGAGCAATGACAGGCTGATCAAATGACCTCATTTCCTGTTTGGCGGCTTAGCAGCCTATTTGATTGGATGTGACAGGTGAACGCTTTTGAAAATCAAAAGTTCATAGGAATAGCTTTGTGAGGCTTGGTCTGAAGATCATCCTTGCCAATTTCGGTGAAGACTAGAAAAAAATTTTGTTCTATGACAAAAAAATTCAAAATGGTAGCTGCAAAAATTAGGTTGACATGACAAGTTGCCACATCTCAGCCTGGGGAGCTATAACAGTATTACTAGACATAAGAATAATTTTTTTAAGGCAAACACATCAACATGTACTAGTTAAAACATGCTTGCTTATTGCAGCACCCCCTAGGGATCAAATGATGCAATTTTTTTCGTCCTTCCTAAAAATCGGGTCCAAGTCCTGTCTTTTTGGGCAGCTTCACCATTAATTTGGCTGGGCGGGTACAGTTGAAAAGTTTCACAAATCAAAATCCATATGATAACTTTAGTGAGGCTAGATCTGACAAACACCTGTGCCTTTTTTGGTGAAGATTGGACAGAATTTGTGACCCCTTGAAAACTTTTTATTGACTTTTCCGTAAAATCTAATGTAGCGGAAAATCCAATCTGGCAGAAATTGACATTTTATTTTGTACTAAATTCAGCTTAACCACAGAAATCCAAAGGTACCTGATCTTTGAAAATCGGACATGCTGGTCAGATGTCACGAGTATCAAGATACCTCCAACGCTGATTGGACTGACCCCAAACAGTGTGCCAAATTTCCCAACTTTTTACCATGTGGTTCTAGAAGCTGCTGTAGACTCCAATGACAGAAGAAGATATGCGAGAACATGTAGAAACACATAGGGTGCATACACAGCTTTGTTGATTGGCCACCAGATAGGAGGGAAGTCACAAATGTCACTGGGCCCACAAAGTGACAAATGGATACACAAATGCATAAACATCACCTTACATTTGTTTTTGTGGTTGAACTATTTATGTTTGTCAAACCTATACAATTTTTGTGTGAAATTAAAATACGTGTTTACAGATTAAATTATGGGTATTTGCAAATCACTCTATATTATGGTGGATTTGATATGGAGATGATTGTGGATCATGATACACATTTTTGGATTGTCTTCTGTGGATTACAAATTATAAAGTCCAATAAAAACTGGGCAAACACTGGATTTTTGATTCTGAAACTGATATCAATATTTAAAAACACAAATGGATTAAATACAAAAATTCAGATGTCATTCTTATACCTTATACCTTTACCATTTTTATACCTTTAATAGATAGGATACAGTAAAACTGAAAGGAGATGAGATTACATGTTACATCATCATCATAAATCCCTTGGCCACCAACAGAAAGAAAACTGTTTATTAGATATCCTAAGCCTTGTTTCGTGTCCAGGATATGTACATATATACATATATATATACATATATATACATACATATATATACATATATATATATATATGTACATATACATATAGACATATATATAGATATATATATATACATATACATATAGACATATATATAGATATATATATATACATACATATATATACATACATATACATATACACACACACATATATATATATATATATATATATATATATATATATATATATATATATATATATATATATATATACTCACACATATATACACATACATACATACACATATATACACATATACATGTATTAGGCATATGCATATAAAAATATATATGGAAATATTTACAATATGTATTTATATGTTGTAAGTATATACAAGTTCCTTTCCTCTGTTGCAGCTTTTATTGTAACAGTTTTGTTTGTTACATGTGTTTGAAAGTTAATTCAGAACTTCTACACTATTTTTCATTACATAATTGTGCCAATAAAAAAATACTATAGTAAGTAATAATAAAAAAAAAAATGTATCTTTAGCATGATCCCAACTTTTAGGACCATGCTTGACATGGTGCTGTCAATGTGTAGAGTAGAAAAAAAATAACTCAATAACAACACAGATAAAAACTTCAATGGGAACATCAACAATTTTACATATCCAAGTCAGTGTTCTGGTCATTGCTAGTAACACTGTGCCTATACTTATCCTATATGTATGTCTGGGAAATGTAGGACCCAGCATCTCTTAAAGCTTTAACTATACTAGGGACTAAAAGTCAGGATACCTTGCCTTTGCAGCATTGATTTTGACCAATTTTTTTTCCAAGTCCCCAAAATTCAAATGATGACATTCTAAATCACTAGATTGCCCCTTTAAGACACATGGCTAGATAATCTGATTATTTCCCACACCATGTAGCTACATCCATTTGCATTTCAGTGCAGAACACTCATTTAAAACATATAACAAATGCAAACACTGTCAAATTATACAGACGTAAACAATGTGAAGGTTAATAAATGAAAAGAAATTGTGTCTTTGACCATTAGAGGCAGCATTTAAAAGTATCACCACATATTGTACTGTAGTTCATAACAGCTCATCAGTATTTATAACAGTTGATCACTATATCTGGCTTGATAAATCTGTCCCATGTCAGGCAAAAGGCGCTGTTTTATGCTAGAAATGAACTTGGTGAAATATGGAAATATGAACATGGAAGCAGATGCATGACTTAAGGCTGAGAGAGGAGCACTTTCATCCCAGACGGAGTTTGATCTCTTGTACTCCTAGATCAATCAGACACCACCACTCACACAGACCCACTTCAACAAGAAAATAAGTGTGTGTTTTTGTGTGCATGCTGAGGGGGACCATAGTTAAGCCTTTAGATATAATACAGTGTGTGCTTATGTGTGTGTAAAAGGTTTTTTTTTTTGGCTATGTCATCATTTTTGCAGTCCCTTGCCATTTTGAAGGCACTCAAGGATGATGTGAGCGATAGGACAGAATGCAAAAAGGCAGGATCTTCCTTTAGTAAATAATTTTTTGCCGTGTTCTTTTGACATTGAACATGGGCATTTCCCTCTTCTATTCAAGTTTAAACGTGAGGCATATGTTTCATTGTTAATTAAATTCAATTCAACTTTATTCGTATGGCGTCAGGCTCATGGGTCAGTAGGTGGTCTGCAACAATGGATCTAGAATCAGGAGCATCAGAAAAAAACCCTGCAGAAAGCGAAAAGACGACAGAGGAGAGAGATGAGAAAACACAAAAACTGTTACCTGTTGACTTCTATTTACTGTCTTTTCCAAACTACTGACAGTACCTAATGATGATGCTATCAGTCTATTTGCTGGTCTGCTGACCTCCTGAGCTTTCTTCAAAATAGTTTTTGTAATGCTATAAATCTTATTGTTGATGCATTGACTTATTTATTTTCTTTTTTCTTTATTCTGTCTTTACTGCTGCCATGATGTAAAGAGATAAGGCTCTCTCTACACCTGGGTACTGCCACTGGGTACTGGCATTAGGTCCCCATCTATATTATGCTAATGTGCTAAATTAGTTGCAGTTGTAGAAACCCAAAAAGGGAAATGTTTTCACATCATATCTACACTTTTGTTGAGACTGTATGCAAGTGTTAAAAAAAAATACTCCACTCAAGGTCCAGTTATTCAAACACTGACTGTTTCACACAGTCTCTTTATCAGGAAAGCCCCATAACAAGTGATTTAGTGGACCTTGAGTAAAGATCATTTTGTCAATTTGTCTCTTAGGTTGGCCCACAAGTACAGGGACACAATTTCTGTATATTGCCTCCGCACACCACCAAATACTAACAAAAACTTTGCAGGCAGAGTGGGAATGAGGCATATCCTTAAACCAATCTCTGAATCCTCTTGTCAGTCTACAGATCAGTATTCCAGTTCCTTGTGAGCAAAAGGAGCTGTCTTACTGGTTGTATACCCTTGTTGTTGTTGCCATGGTGTTCAAAGCAATATATACACATTGAGTTTGGATATCTAACTCTGCCTGCAGTGGAGAATGGGGTTATAAAGAGTTCAATATGACTACTGTAAATAAATACTTGGATTATTCATTAAGTTATAATGGTGTTGACATCCAAGATGAAATCCAAGATGTTGATCCCTATGAAGATGTAAAAGCTGGTGACATGGTCTAACTGGAATAAATTTTTCTTTGAGTGAATTTCCTTGTTTCTCTTCAAGTTTTGCCTGTGTCAGTTATTGGTTATGATATTACTGCTGTGATATTGAATTATATTAATTTCAAAAGGGGATAAAGGACTTTTTTTATTACAAAATTTATCCCACAATGTTAAACAGTTGCTATTAAATACACTAAAAGCCTCACAAATTTATTTGGAATAGTTTTATGTAGTTATCTTTCACATTTTCACACTTTCACATCAGAATTTGTAGTAAATGCAAATTTTGTACCTAAATTTACCTAAATTTTTTGTATATAAAATGAAATTACCCTAATTAAAATATAGAAGCGTTACCAAGTATGTATATAATCCTCTTAAAAAACAAAAAACAACAACAACAACAACAACAACAAATGCAACAGTTCAATTCAAATGTTTCTTCGGGATCATGCAGACCTAGTCACCATTCTTTATTTTACAACCATAAAAATAATCCTGTATTGGAGCCATCACATGGAGAAAAAAATTGTTATTTGCTAAACCGGATCACTGACTGAGGTGTGCTGCTCTATGCATAACATTTAATAACATTACCAATCCACTACCTAACCACCTCTTCCAGCTGTTGCCCTCTAGGGCATGCCCTAGGCCCCTGCCTGCCTAAATATCCCCCTTTAAACACAGTTTTTAACCCACTGTAGTAAGAACTGTGCACAATGCCCTTAAACCTGTCAGAGGTACCTGGACTTAAATCTCCTGTGCCAAATTGTTTATAATGTCTGGTAATTTTGTCTTTTGGCATCTGTCTGTTTAATGTAACTGATTCTATGGAATTGGTTTACCCACCATGTTGTATAAAAAATAAATTCCACCAACCTCAGTGGTGTGGTCATTAAAAATATTTCTGATCCTTATTTGTAATTATAAAAGGTTTGATTAAATGTGTAAATATCTTCTATTGAAACATTTCTTCCTACTGCATGTTTTCTGTCCTTCTCTATGCTGTGCTTTGTCTCTGGTCTTTGCAAATTTAAAATGTCAACAAATGTAAACATGCAGCTGATTGACTTGATTACAGCAATTAAGACCAGATTGCATTGGGCTGACAAATAAATATGAATGTGAAAAGGATTATGTCAGTGTGATATATTCAGCATTTGGATTTGCATGACGTGACTTTCAATTGTCGTAACGGGCTTAATGATGTGCTACATCTGTTCAGATGAGGGATCTATTGACATTTTCCAAGCTTTTATTAGCTATAATGGCAGATGAACACTTAATTTAAGAAGAGACTGAGTGTTTATATATACACATATATATATATATACATACAAATACATACATATATATATATACATATATACATACATATTATACACATATATACATACATATATATAGATATATATATATATATATATATATATATATATATATACATATATATATATATATATATATATATATATATATATATATATATATATACATATATATATATATATATATATATATATATATATATATATATATATATATATATATATATACATATATACATATATATACATATATATATGTAGGCTTTCTCACTCTGAAGTGAAAAAAAAATATAACCTCTAAACTGGGCCCACCTCTGGCATATATATATACTATATGTACTGAACAACACACACACACACACACAAACACACACACACACACACACACACACACACACACACACACACACACATTCACACACACAGAAACAAACATTAGCAATCCCTTTTCAGCTGTAACTCTGTCTGGTCACATTATCTCTCTCTGTCTCTGGTTTCCCATTATCCTCTCTGCCTCTTTCACTGCCAGTGGCACAAACCACATTGCCATGGCAACAAGGGTAAATGAAAGATGGAGCCCTGAGGTGGGATGACAGGGAGAGGGGGCTGGGTGGTTAGGAACATGCCTGTGTGAGTGTGTGTTTGAGTGTGAGTCTGTGCATGAATGCATATATGCATTCTATTGGAGGGTGTGACTTGTGCAACAACATCCATACACAACAATAGGCTTTAAAGTGGTGTGCAGTCTGTCTGGGGAAATAAAGGCCAATGAGATGTGATAGATGAATGAGAAACGGTGGCAGATATGAAGATGGAGAGCTGAGCGTCCAGCTACCCAAGTATATTTAACTCCACTGATTTACATCATACAACGCTACCATGTTGCAATGATGTCTTGTACATATTCTGTGTTTTGCTGTATTTTTCATCAGCTATACAGATATGTGTTTAGAGTTGTATGCCTGGGTGTGTAAGTGTGTATTCTTATTGCTCAAGGCTTTCATTCCTACATTTTTAAATCTCTGTTCACAGCTCTAGAGAGACATGTGGTAGTGATGGTTCTCAGGCTAATGGACAACTGATGCACTTGCAAACAGCTCAGCTAGTACCTAAGTGCCTGCAGATAAAGCAGTTTATCATACTCTGTGTGTGTACAAATACATGCAGAAATACATATGCATAGACTCAAGGCTTATCACAATGTGAACAAAGACTGCTCAACTTTAGTAAAACACTAACTGGTAAGAGACTGTGTCTACTGGTGAAGAAGTGCATCTGTAACTGTGTGTTTTTACATGAACTAATGAACATAGATATACAGAAAGTTTATGCCTAAATAAATCAATGCATTTAAAACCTTAAAACTGTTATAAACAAACAAACAAACAAGCAAACTAACAAATAAATGTTACTGTACAAGAAGCATGCAAAATATGGGGGTCTCTGCCATATTGAGACTCCCTGAAAATCTGAAACAAAAATTTGAGGACCCTTAAAATCTCTTAAAATACACACACACACACACACACACACACACACACACACACACACAGTATCTCGCTGGTGCTGCATATACAAAATACTACTTCATCCCCACAAAAAAAACAAACAAATTACATTTAAAAAAGCTTTTAGGTAGGAGATCATGTCAGGAACAATGAGGTGTTTTCAGCTATGAAGTAATACGTAGATCCATTTTGAATTCAACACCATAGATGGAAAAACTGATAAATAAATGTAGGGCTGTTTGTTCCCTGTGTAAAATTCATCTGTCTTACGTTATTGTTACAACACAATAACACCTGAAGTCATTTTTTAGTTGGCTATTCCAGTGATGCAGTGGGGGCTCTGTAAAATGGCCTCAATTCTAAATGTAGTTTTGGATACAGCTGCATGGACTGCATGTTAGTCCTCATTCATTACTAATAACTATGTATTTAGATTACTATGGTCTTCAGTGTAATTCTGATAATAGTAAAGGATTGGCGTTTTAGGATTATCCGGAGTGAAAAAGGTCTACGACCCTCAGAAATAGGTTCTCCTATTGTTTTCTCTGTACTCCCTCTGCTTTAGGGGCAAGTTCCTTGAAAGTGCAATTTCACCGCTGCTTAGCAGGTGCTGCTAAATCCAAATTACACATACTCTCAGGGGAACAGATTTCATAAAAATGACCTTTGTGGTTACTGAGGATAGTTTTATATGAATTCAGTAAAGTAGAGAGAAAAAAGAAACAGGAGAAGGAATGAGGAGATCTCTAAGACCAACCTTGTGAGATCAGCCTGCTGCTGGAGTTGCTCTTGCACTTTACGGCAAACCTCACTGGCAGTTTCATAGACTTTGCCAACTTTGGTGAAGAGGGCGGCAATCTTGTCACTGCGGAGAAAACCAGCTGCCCGTCTCTTCAGCAGGTGACCCAGGCAGGCCTCGATTGAAGCTGGAGAGAGGAGGACAAATGGTAGGACTTTTAATATTGTCAGGAGAGAAAAGTGGGGGAAAAGAATGGAGAGATCGAATGGAGAAGAGCGAGGTCTGATAAATTATCCAATATGAGGAAGGCAGATTGTGAGAGATTATTAGAAAAGATGAAGGAGACGATAAGAATTATTGAAATGAGGAAAACGTGTTGAATTTTACCAGTAGAGACAAAATAATCAATCTAGAGCCCTCTAGGTGCACCAAGAGGCTGCAGTGTTAATTTACATACCAAAATTGACCAAGACATCAATAACTTACAGATGATTATGCTATTCTGTTCTATGAGCCTCACTGTTCATTGAGCTAAAAATGTAACTTGTCCTGAGGATTATGACAGAGGAAAGGCCAGGGTTCAATAAAATCAAAATGTTTATCTCATATTTGTTTTAAGATACAGTGATGCCCTACTGAGATAATGTATTATTACAGCTCTTCAAACTGGTATTTTACTAATGATTGTAAATAGGAAAAGGTCTTTTTGAACTAGTGTGCATCACCTAATCCTGCAATAATATGGTTTGTGAGGCAATGGTCATTACCTTGCATTTCTGTCGACTCAGACCATCTAGCAAGTAATTTTCATGCCATATTAATGGGGGTGCAGACCACTGCAAATTCAAAAAAAAAAAAAAAGCTTTGAGTTTTTCTGCCTTTACTCGGAAAGGACTATGACTGATTTAAGTTAAATACCTCTAACCATCAACAGCATGTAAATATGCATTTGCAATCTGAAATTTTTGATGTAAAGAATTCAATTTTACACATGGCCTGCACCTTTATTAATTGGGTACCCTTTTAAATGATCTAAATCTCCTGAAACACGGTAACTAATGCTAACTGACAAATAAGTGTCAATCAGCTCCTATAAAAAGCACAGTATGTCTTTTTATAGGAGCTGATCGACACAAATTTGCATGTGATCACTTGTATTTATACTTTACTACAAGCAAATCTTGAAAGATAAGGGGCACATCAGATCTTGCTTAGGAGGCCAAGAATACTTGAGGCAGAGCTGGAAGGTGCTTAATCTGCCTGTTAAAATATATATTTTTTTTTGTGCGGTAATTTCATTGAAATTTGGGTTTAAGATTTTTAAGACGGTTTGTAAAGATGTAAATGTCTACTGTCAATTTCTTTGCAACCTGTCCAGTCCTTGTCGAGCTATAAAATCTTCCTCTAAACCAAGGTGTTAGATTTGCAAATTAGTAGACACACAAAGAATATGAATAGTCTAAAAGCCCTTTAAAGGTGTGAATGTGCACTATGCATTATGAAATATCTAATTTATATGCAATCCAGCTAAAAAAAAAAAAAAAAGTGCATAAAGAGAACAATAATGTGAATTTACAGCATACAGTCTACTCTGTATCAACACAACTGTCAGCATGTTGCTGAGACTCATCTCTTCATTCCACCTGCAGGCCTCCTCAAAGTTTTGCTACTGGACTTGTGTGTAGAGATAATGTTATTGTTGAACACTGTTCTCTTGTTCTAGGGGAGAGATAACAGCTACTTATTAAATCAGAGCCAACATAGTCACCTCAAATGTAGTTTTCAGAAGTGAGGTAACACCTGCAAAACCTTTAAATATTAAGAGGGATGGAGGTAGTCTCCTCTGCGCAGCTGCTCCCTAAGAGAGCCCTTTACAGTGTGGGTACTTGTGTTGTCCGTTCATTACCGATAAAGATCACATAAAACTTTAATGATCTCTGTGATGGGAAATAGGCTCTCGGCAACAGAAAATGAAAAATAGAAATCTGCAAGAAAAACACTTTTTTAAGAAATCTGCATGATATAATCGATGAGATTAGCCCATAAAACTGAAATAATTTTACAACTTATGTGCAAGCTATGCAAATATAGCTGCAGGATGTGTCTAAAAGAAAGAAAATACTAATTTTATCATTAGCTATGTTTACACCATATGTGCACAAGATGGATGAACCATATATTCAAGCTGATCAAGTCAAAGTAAAGTATCATGTCTTTAAGATATGACTTGCAAGACAAGTCAGGTCTATCAGTGTTAAGTATGCCAATTGCAATAACAAAATGACCAAAATCACCAAATAATTATTTCATAGAAAAGTGCATTAAATCTCCAATCCAGTTGTTTTATACATGTGTATCTGACAAGTTACTTGGTATTTTCTCTGATTAAAATTTAAGAAAGGTAAACCACGATGAAGAGGTATCCATATAAGTGATTTAATTTCAGCCATATAATTCTTATTTTTATCAGTACTGATTCTGATTAAAATGCGGGTGCTATCACTAAGCAAATGTTTTGATTATTCGGATGATTTCATTTAAAATCCTGAATCCTTCTGGTTTTGTGCCAGTTTACTATTATCACCTCAGCCATGAAGGTTACATGATTACCTGTGTCTGTTTGCTTGCTTGTCAGTTGGAGAACAGATTACTGAATAGATTTGCACTGAACCTGGTGGCTGGATAGGGCATGGCCATGGAAGAACCCATTAAATTTTGGGGTAGATCCGGATCATTTACTATGAATGTGATTTTTTTTCCTCTGAAGTCTAGTGTACATTCTTTGACAGTGTCCTTGGCAGAGGTCTGCCCTTTGCTCAGTTGATTTTCTGGTAATCATTATAATCATTTGTTGTCTGTCACTGTGGCTCACACCGTAAGTCAAGGTCGATGTGCTCTACAAAAAAGCTCCTTAGACCATAAAAGTCCCCCAAGACAGATTTTTTGCAAATATGCATAATGTGAAAAACAGTAAAATGACATCTAATTTTTGGATTTTGACTGTATCGACACCAAATTTGGTATAAAACCATATGGGCCAAAGCAACACAATTGTACTAAATATGGGCAACATCAACCCAAAGCCATGGCTGCCTGCAGTCAAAAAACATCCCTGAGGGAAGAGCTGGAGGTTGTCCATAACACATTAATGATTTTTCCAATCATCATAAATCTTAACAGATATCTTTGGTCTGTGTTTCGGTAAAGGGCTACCAAAGCATTATGAACCCAACAAATAGGGGGTGCCAAAAATACCAAAAATGTGTATCTCAGTGGACAGAATTTCAATAATTTTAGTGCACATGATCTGGGGGCAAGCATTACCCAAAATCTGGAGTGCCTTATTGATTAATGAATGTGGGCATGGTCCATTAATCATTATTTGCCATCTTTTGCCATCAAACAGTTTGCTGTGAACTGGAAAGAACTAGAGACATGAAAATTAACACTCCAACTTAAAATTATGTGTAAATGTATCCCAAGAAATATGATTCCAATTGGCCTAATGGCAGTGCTATAATTAACAGCCAAAAAAGTAAAATCATTTAATGGCAAGTCCCCCACACCGTGAGTCAGAATTACTTGAAATTGGGCACAGACATACATCTCATTTCTTCTACAAAAGCCTAAGGACAAATGGTTGATTGGTCTCAGTCCTTTAAACAGAATGAATCTAGCTAAAATGATGATGGGAAGCACAGTTTTCTCTGTGTTTTCATAAGCAGCAGAAACCACAGTGTTATTGTAATTTCAGACCTGCTTTTTAGATCATGCATTATCAAGCAGTAGAAGTACTGTGATCCATCAATTAGTAGTCCCCCTCCCTCTGTAATTGCTACATTAATGCTTGAGCTTTTCAGGGCTGATGGTAAAAGCAACACTGTAAGAGCATTATTCAAGCAAACACAGAGAATTTTCCTTATTTTCATTTTGCTGCATGTTTTGAGATATTACTGTGATAAAAGTAGTTCAATAAGTTTTAATAATGTGTTGACATTCAGGACTATTCAGAGACTATATTTATGAATTCTGGAGAAAAAAACATCTTCAGTATGTAATTCACATCAGCTCTGAGCTTTTGCGACTGTCTGTGCTTTTTCCTCTGTGAGGTGAATCTAGTGGATAATATTACAGTGGAATTTAATGACAGACAACATTATTATCTGCAATGCTTGGAAAAACTGGTGCTTTATGGGTGTAATAATCTGCTCTTATTGCTGGATTCTCCTGGATTCTTAGAAAAAGTGCTGAGAGTTTTAACCCAAAAAGCTCTTTGCACAGTATATTCACAGCAGCTTTATTCAAGCAGATCAACATGTTAACCTATGGAGACCTATTTTTCTTATCCAAAAAAAAAAGCTTTGTCGTGTCAAATCTCCCTTATCTCCCTTTATGCCATTAAAAAGGGACAGTCAGGATAAGCAGCTGTAAAGTTTGAGCTGAGGTGTAGGTTTACAGGGAAGGGGTAACAGTCTTGGAGGAAACATTAATGCAAAGTTGTTTCTGTGGAAACACAAAAATATGACACAGAATGCAAGCAGCTCTCCCATGGGAGAAATTGTACCCTGCTTGCATTCTGTTGAGGCACCTTTTGGGTGTTTGTGTCTCTGATGACTCATGATGTTTTTTCTATTATGTACATAATTATGTGGCTACTGGTACTAATATACTCACGGTACAGAGTGTATTCATTTTTAACTTTCTAATAGCTGATGACGTACAGACATGCTCCAGCAGCACTGGTTTTACATGTCATTGTCACTCAAAATAACCTGAGCTGAAGAGAATTTACCATACTCTATGACCCTCTCTGCACCAAAACCAAATGGTTAATGGAAATTCATGGAAATGCTTAAGCAGGCTTTGTACTCCTTCAAAAAGTCTTGGTGGACGGTTGGGTAGCTTCATAAACCCTTTGTTGGTAAAGGGGGGTCCCTGCCAACCATTTCTGCAACTTTCTGAAACCAGTGATATGATATTCACACCACTTCACTCCATGATGAACAGCTGTGGGGAGATGAGAATGGCCAAGGACTGAACTACAATTTTTTCATGTGAAGAACCAAGTGCAACACTGTAAGTGTCTTCCAGGAGAGACTGAAAATATGTGCAATTAAAGCTGTGTTTAACAAAAATATGGTGGTCATAAATGGGCCCTCAGTTTTTTAAAAATTCTTAAAGGTGCAATACTAGATTTTTTGCCACTAGGAAGGAGCATAGTATCAAAACAACAGGCACACAGCTACCACATTGAGAATTAGCACTGTAAATCCTGTTTAATGTCTAATGTATTATAAGCCTATTGCCTACATAAACATTCTCCATGGACTATGATGTTTGCAGATGACATTGTGATATGTAGTGAGAGCAGGGAACAGGTGGAGGAGAAGCTTGAGAGGTGGAGATTTGCCCTGGAAAGGAGAGGAATGAAGGTTAGCCGCAGCAAGACAGAGTACATGTGTGTGAATGAGAGGGACCCAAGTGGAAGAGTGAGGTTACAGGGAGAAGAGATAAAGAAGGTGGAGGATTTTAAGTACTTAGGGTCAACAGTCCAGGGCAATGGAGAGTGTGGAAAAGAGGTGAAGAAGCGTGTGCAGGCAGGCTGGAACGGGTGGAGAAAAGTGTCAGGTGTGATGTGTGATAGAAGAGTTTCAGCTAAAATGAAAGGAAAGGTGTACAAAACTGTGGTGTCATTTTTGTATGATCAGATATTTCAATAAATGTACAAGGTTACTCAACAAAAGTAAATACAAAAAAAAAACATCTTACAAAACAGTAAAATAACATAAAATGTACACGAGTTACACTAAATGGAACCGTTAACTAATATTTGGCTGCAGAAGTTTTGTCTTAACAGTGACAGCCTCTGTCAATTTTCTTATATCCATCTAAAGCTTCTTGCATGTGTCTGCTGGTCTTTTCTGCCACTCTACCGTTATTATGAATTCAAGCTCTTTTAAGTTTCCAGGAATCCTTTGCATCTGCAAATTTCAGCTCTCTCCAAAGGGTTTCAATGGAATTTAGGTCAGGACTCATTGCTGGCCAGTTAAAAACAGTCCATTTTCCAACCATTCTTTTTTGCTGCTGAAAGACCCAAGACCTTCACCTCAAACCTAATTTTCTGACACTGGGTAACACATTTTGCTCTAAAATGTCTTGGTAATCTTCTGATTTCATCAATCATCTGATACAGTCAGTGCTTGCATTACCAGAAGCAGCAAAGCAGCTCTACAGCCTGATAGAATCTCCACCATGTTTTACTGTAGGGAGGTGTTCTTTTCCTTATGGGCTTCATTTCATCACCAATAAACAAACTGGTGAACTGCATTCCCAAAGAGCTCTACTTTGGTTTCACCTGTCCATAAACCAATATCTCAGAGAGACTGTGGCCTATCTATGAAAGTTTTAGAAAATTAGTCATGCCTTTTTGTGACTTTCTTTCAGTAGAGATGTCCTCCTTGACTGCTAATGGAGCCCTACTTGGTTTAGTGTGCAGTATATGGTGCGTGCTTAAACCACTCCTCAAGATTGCTCCAGGTGAACATGAACCTCTTTAGATATCTTGCATGGTGTTTTTTCCACAATCCACATCAACCTTCACAGTACTGAAATTCATCAAAAAGATGCCAATAATTTTGTATCATATTTTATTTTTTTTTTTTTTGCTGTTGTTCAGTAACTTGGGGCAATTTATTTAATATTCTGATTATGCTAAATTGGTTAATTTATATTTATTTATGAAAATATTCTAAATTCTGTACTTTGGGGAGGCCAGTTATTTCAACCAGGACTATAAATGGCTTTTTCTTGAACAAACTTTCTTCAACAACCTTTTACTAACTTATGTTGTAAGAATTTAAATTTTTCTTGGTGATAATTCATAATTTCTGTTTTTTTTTTCATAAAAAATGAAGGAAGACTAAAAACATGAGTTAAACTAAATAGTTATGGGACCTTACTGTTGAACAAAAAAAAAATAAGAGACCTGCACCATCTGCAAAGCTTTTGTAAAGCATATTTAACACCCTGTCAGTACCATTTGCTAAGTACTGGACAGAAATCCACTTTCAGCAGAGGGGAAAAAAAGTAAAAGTCAGCAAAATTATTCAATTTCTGGCAGCTATCATCTACATTCTTGTTTGACTAAAAATAAAAATTTTGTGATTTTTTTTTTGTGATAACTTAGGTGACTTCAACAATATAGAAATTTTAATCACCATAAAATACAAAAATTTCCATTTCTCAAAATAAGTTGATATATTGCCCAACCATAACTTCTGTCATTTGATGCTGAGCATGTAGTATATTGGGGGCTTTCTCTATGAAAACACCTCCTTTCAATTTTTGTACTGTACATTCATGTTATATACTATGATCGGTGACCACTTAAGGACACACAAACTCTAATTTAATTTAATTGTAATTCTACTCAGTTATCTTTTTTTCTTGTGAAGTACAAGATACTTCTGATTAAGGACAATAAGTAGACATTTCTTTCCTCTGAAGGGGTCTGTAGTCAAAAGGGCTTGGGGCAACTGAATATCCAATTATGTGTCAATAATACTTAGGCCACGTCCTCTCAGTTAACTAGTGAATTTGAAGAATTCATACAGACTCATATACTGTATGTAATGAGCACATACTTGCACAGGCTTGCCTCCCCAACAAAAGTCATTTCACATGATATTCTGTATTGTGTAATTATTTTAGAATTTAACATGGTTGTGCTTTGAAAGCATTTATGCATATAAAATAAATCACAAAGTGCCTTCTAGGTAGTTGCGGTGAATCTGGAGCTGTCTCCACTGAGATAACTAGCAGGTCTAATGAAGCCATAAGGCAGCATCCCTTGTCTTACTGCCTGTCTGTCAAACAACCTCTTACTCAGGCTTTTTGTGTGTTTGATGATGTCATCGTCTCAGACTGTCCCACCTCTCTTAACGGTACAGCTTCTGTCTCAACCTAACCATGACAAAATCATTGTTTTATGTCTAATCCATCACTGGAGATAACCGGAATATATTCAGCTCAACAATGCTTTACTGACAATACACAGCAGGTTAGGTCATCAAAATCAAAATCTCTTCTGAAAGTACCTTGTCAAATAGAAGAAAATGTCTACACGTACTGCTGTACATGCAGGGGAAATTCTTACTATATTAAGATTAGAGGAGATACAAGATGCCAGTTAGTGAAAATTTGATATTATTACACATGCTGGCACATGGAACACTGTTTGTTTATATTGGTCTTGTTTGTTATGTTAAGACTGTATGTTTAATTGACCTCTCTGCTCAGCCAGAAATAGCTACTTTTACACTTACATTGTATGGATTAACAATGGGGCTCATTGGGCTCACATTGTGTGTAAAAAAGAAACATTAGTTTGTGCAATTCTATTATGAGTGGAACAAAGAGGGGAAAAATCATAATATGGAACAGCAGATGGAGGGTAGATGAAGTCAATTTGGTGTCTGTTATGCATTAAAAATCAGTTTTATTTCACAGTAGCCTTAAGACTACAGTTTTAGGAAAATATGTAAATATTTGCCCTAAAATATTTAAGATATGTAAAATACTGAAACAAGCTTACTAGTTTATAATGGATGTTTGGACAGCAGCTGTGAGGGAATTCCAACCTTGGAACTTCTCACACTGCAGACAAGTCTGCAGTCTCTGACCTGCCAGAATTTCACTGAATTGTCTCACAGACAGATTGCCAGTCAGTAAGATTTATTAATTTTGTCAATTAAATCTGCAACTGAACTGACAGAAATTTTGTCTGATTGTAAAATTTCTCAGGGATAACAAATTCAGGAATAAAATTGGACCAAATCTGTGGAGGCTTTTATGTCTGCCTGATATAAAAGACTCCAAAGACCTATATCTTACGAGGATGTCTGGTTGGAGACAGAGCTACAGATTTGATTTGTTATCCATTACATGAAGGAGCTTAAATATTTTTATAATTAGATTTCTCAAGATTATTTTCTCTAACAGAGAGACACCATAAACTAATATGAAATATAAGAAAATACAGCAAAAACAGAAAGCAACATACAGTAGCTTATAACATATAAACTTTAGGTAGATCTACTGAAGTCAACAGAAGAATTGAATATTAATTGCATACAGGGCATGGAGCTTTGTGTACTTAATGCCTTTTTGAGGTAGCCAAACCACAGAGGAGGCTAAATAAATAAATAAATAAATAAATAAGTAAATAAATAAGTAAGTAAGTAAATAAATAAATAAGTAAATAAGTAAATAAGTAAGTAAAGTAAGCAAGTTAAGTAAGAAAGTAAGTAAGTAAGAAAGTAAATAAATGCACAATTTCTTTTGTATGGGGACAAAAAGAATGCACAAAGTGGAACCCTAAACTAAGCTTATGTGATTGTAATGATAGCAACTTCAAAAAACAATCTGGAAAAACTGAGTAGGTAAAGATATTACTTTACCAAGCTACTTGGACCTGAATAAGAAATACCTTGTGGAACACTTGAGAATGAACTATGTCAAGCACCTGTATAGTAAATGGTAAATGGCAAATTTGACTGTACTTATGTATCATTTTTTTAGTCTTATCAACCAGGCAAAGCTCTTTTACACTACTGTCACATTCACCCATTCACACACATGTTCATACAGTGCCTTTTTAAATATTGAGCTCTTTCTACATACATACACATTCACAAACTGATGATACATTGGTGTGTATAACGGCAAAGTCAGAAAATCTCAGCAGTGAGAGAATAATATTCTCAATGCTAAACATGCTTTCAAAGTTGCATTAAACCTGTGTGAGAAAGTATACGCTTGTGTCATCTGCCTGATGATATTTTACCTACCTTGAAGGGCTGGCTTGGATATCAAACAATTCCTTACTGTGTTAAATGCTGAAATGACTACTGCTGGACTGTGTCATGGTGGATTTGTAGCTCTCATAGCTTAATGCCTTGAAGGAAAAATCCAACAATAGTCATGGAAAAAACAGTGAAACATTATAGCAATGTAGCACATACCTCTAGAGTATGTTCTTCGGTTGTAAATCTTGGTGGATAACTGGCCAAATGAAAACAACAAGAGATTACATCCCTTGTATTACAATCAAAGTTAGAGAGAAATCAGTTCACTTTTAATATCCCATAAAAGAATGTACTGTACAGAACCCTACACTCACCTTGAAATAAAGACCTCAGAGCCACAGAAGCCTTGAAAAGGAGCTGATCTTTACAAACCTCTGAAGGAAATACTTTTGGATGTAATTTCATTCCTCAGTGCCTCCGCTGAACTACATAACTGCTTTGAGTTTTTCGCTTAGAGTAGAGAAATCAACAATGCCCGTAGATAGAATCTTATAACCAGCAAATATACTTTCTTTTAATATATTTTATAAATTTACTGATCCTATTTTCTTCGATGGCCACTCTCATACTTAGCCTTGGCAATAAATCTCATGTTAAGTAATATTCAAACATAGATCTGTCACATACCTTTTCCACACATTGTCTGATATGAATGTACAATGGACTATTTTTATCCATTTCGAAAGGTCTGTACCTGTCTCACTTTATGAGTCATACTGCTGCTCCTTAACCAGTTGCAGATAGAAAAAGATAGTGGGGGACACTAGTGAAACACACAAGAATCCAGAGAAAGGGAGCAGATCGCAAGACAAAAACTACCAGGGATGAGAGTGACTTTAGCAGAGAAATTGGGGAACACTTGTTTTTTCCTCCTAATTTCTCCTCAAGTGGCCCAACTTCCAAAAATAAATCCCAAAATCTGCTGCCAAACAGGTGACAAAGCAACATTTATACAGCATTACTGCAGCCATTCTAAATCGCAGATGAAAATGTCCCGAACAAATATTTGGTGAGAGGCAAGCAAAAGTTGAGTCTGTACATGTGAAGCAGTCGTTTAACATAGCATAGAGTTTTTGCCACTACAAACTTTTTTGGTCTGGTATGACCAGTAACTTATGATGGCTAATGATAGCTAATGTTAAGCTACTTTAACAACTGAACTGAGCGAAAGAGAATGAGAGTGTCAGACTGCTGATTGTCTTGGAGATTTTCCTGGCCAACCTCACTAGGCAACTGTTATACGTGGTATCAGCTGATGTAGTTCACCTGAGTTTTTCATGCTATCGAAGCTGACCCATGTGTTCACTTGCTCTCTCTTCCAACTGCTTCCATTTACTTTGTATCCTCTTTTGTTTTTGCACATTCAAAACGTCCACAGCCCACATGCCACTCAGCTATACCTTACTTTTAGGGCTAATCTTATAGATTTTCACACTCATTTAGTTTTTGATAGCTTTTAGTTGCAATTGCTTTCAGTATAACCTTTACCTGGACCCCCTTCTTGTCTCATACCCCAAGCAAGTCTGTGACAGATGGCTGAAAGAAAAAAAAAACACTGCAGAGCTGAGGAGAACCAGGCTGGGGTTAGTCACTATAAGACACCTTTTACAACACAATTAGTCATCTGATCCATTCTTAACAGAAAAGTGTCATCAGTGCAGCTTTAAATGTAGAGGAAACCAGTTTGCTGCTTTGCACTGCAGTGAAACTACATCACAAATATCAAAGACTGATGAGAAAATCTATGCATTTAAGTTATCAATTTTGCACTGAAATTGGGTAAATAAAAGGGATGATAAGTTTAAAACAAAACAATTCTGAGCTTAAATTCTTTCAAAAAAATTCCAGTTATTTCTTATTATTACTCAAAGTGCCAAATTAAAAGACCACAGTGTAGGAGTTAGGGGAATCTACTTGTAGAAATGAAAATATAATATTTATAATTATTTTTTCATTAGTGTATAATCACCATAAAGTAAGAATCATTGTGTTTTTGTTATCTTAAAATTATCTAAATATTCCACTGAGCCCACCATGTTGCACTACCAATGTTTCTACATTAGCCCAAAACGGAGAAACTGAACACTTGGGGCCTTCTCAAACCATCTCCTAAACCCTCTCCCCACCCACGTCCAATCCAATCCACGTTTGCAGATTCACATTGGCAGGGTCCACAAGTGCCATTCCAAACCAATTTGAACTGAATAAGAAAGAAGAAGGGTGAGTTTTTATCTTTACATGTAAGATGTAATCCATACATGTAATATGCAATCCGTAAGCAATTGTAATTCCTCCTGTCATCATTGCTCATGCATGGCAGGCCCCACCATACTCAAGGTCCCTATAGAATTTCTGATTCTGGCCCTAATGACCAAAAACCCGATTAGATCGTGTTTCCCTTCCAAGCACATCCAGCATAGCCTCAAATCCTTCCACCTGCCAAAAAACCCCATCTGACCAATGAAGGGCTGATGGCTATTTAGAGAAGAAAGCAGTGACACCAGCAAATAACAAAACAAACACATAAATTAATGACCTTATTTGAAAAATGAGTTGGTTTTTTTTTAAGTCTAAAGATATGTTTAAATTAGTAATATATCTTATGTATACATGTTTTATTATCCCTTTTTCTATCCTTCATATGTACAGAAACAAGGACGTTCACAACCTCTGGTCTTTAAATCCTAATCAGTGGCAAAACCTGTATATTTTAAATTATACTTCTGACCACTAACCTGGGTTCCTAACGTAAAGGGTAAAAATATTTCATGTTTCAGGGAGAAAACATTCTTTTATGTCTGTACAAAAAGGTAATGACCACAGATACATTCTGTTAATCTACAACATTTGTTCAGCACTCTAACTCTTAATGCAGTGTTACAGCGCTGTTTTCTTGCCAGTTACATGTGAAATGTAGTAAACAGATATGTAACACAGGAAAATTTGATATGGATAGTAAAAGTTGGCAGGAAAACTTCTTTTTTGAACCACTGCCTAACAAATGATATTTAAAAATTGATCTAGTGGAAACCAAAAGCAATGGCATGTCTGAAAATGGCTGATTTTCACTTGTACAAAATCACTATGCAAGGAGTGTCCTGATGTGGTCTATACCCAAAAAAAGCAGTTGCACTTCTAAATGGAATTACTGCAGGATTCAACAGAGGAAATTTCATCATCTACCAGATGAGAAGGTTATGAAGGGAAACAACTGAATACCAGCATTATATAGGTTATTTATTGAATACCACAGTTATAAACCATGAGAAAATTACAGTATAATGGCAAGTCATGCCATTGCATTTGTATTTTTAAGGTTGCACAGAAGTTATGTAAGTTGACCTATGTGGATGATGTTTCACTTTCATTTTGGAGTGAAGTTCAAGTGCCCTTACTGACATGCATGTTTGGTAGGATATTATAACTTTATGGTCCTCAGTCAGAGAGAAACCATATTGTAGGAAATTTCTTTTCCAGTGCTTAATTAATAAAAGAGAAATATATAAGTCAATATGGCCAGTTTGTGCTTAATCATTTGGTTATTGGGGCAATGAACTTATTTAGGACTGCTTCATTAGGAGCAAAAATGGAATCATTAATCCTGCTCACATGATGTGAAGAAACAATCTGACGCTGGATGCTCTGGGTAACTTTTTATATATGAGTATCCTGAACCTGAATTTCATATGTGAAATCCTCTAAAAATAAATCATCCAAGGAGAGCAAACTCACATTTACCAGCCCTGCCATGAGGCTGTAAACCAAAGCAAAGGGATAACACAAGCAAATGTGTAGAGTGCTAGGTAAGTGCCAGATTTTCTTCCTCTGGGAACAGAATTCCAATAAATTATTAAACCTGATACCATATATTAATTTTAAGGAAACAGGGAAAATCATGAAACTTCATGTATGGCAGTTGAGTTTCTCTTTGTTGTTGCAGCTCCCTCTTTGTGATTTATTTTAGAAATATCTGGTGTAGATTTAATAAAACAGTTTAACCATGTTACAAATTCTGTCCATGATACTTATTAATAGCAGCTTTAAAGACGGACAGCTTATAGTAGCCAGTGGCTGCTATTTATCAACCAGGATCATAGCTGAAAATCTTTCTGGTGGGAAGCCAGTGTGTCATTAATTTCCCAGCATCATGTTGAAGGAAATGCACAGTAAGTCAAGATAGCATGGCTGGAATAGTGTTGATCTACTTTGAGAAGACAAGTGCTCCAGCAAGATAAAAAAAATTATCAGGAGTATTCACAGTGTTGGTCCGGCAACACACTCCCTAGGATCTGCTTCCTGCACATGTGGATGGAGTGTGTGTTGGTAAATTTTAGAAAAGAATCCTTTTAGTCAGCTCAGGTACACTTGGTGTAAACTGACTTTGAGTCTCGAGGTTTCTGCCTCTCACGTTTTTTTTGCTCTCTTTTGTGGGATGGGCAGAAAAGGGGGGATGGAGGGAGAGATGGAGCAGAGATGGTCAAGAGGTCAGGCAGGTTGGCATGGCAACTGATCTGCACCTGCTTTTGGTTGCCAATGGAAGTGAGCTGTTGCAACAGCAGAGCTTCAGCTGTAAGACCAGTTTATCCTGGGCGGGGGTCAGTAAAATGTAATAATAGCTGAGGTGAGTCAGAAAGGAAATAAAAGGTGCAGGTAACACCAGCAAAGAAATAATTCAAGTTGGATGTAAAATGGAGGCAAAGGAGATAAGTGCAAATAGTGGGTGTGCAGAGATACCTGTGCTAATCCCTGGGAGAACAAAGGCAGGATTTAACAAGGTTAGGGCTGGTGTATTTGCTGGGCTCATTTGTAAAAGTCAAAGTCAGATACACTAGGACAAAAGAAAACACAGAGACTTGAAAAAATAAATTAATTCTATTGTTCACTCTTTAAATTTGTCCCTTAATCTTTCAGTTTTTACAACACAACCACAATTATCTGCTTTTAGTGGATAACCTCTATTTCCACAGGAGAGACAACTCATCTTTAGGCCTTAAAACTCACGCAGAGATACACTTTAATATGTATGTATGTACGTATGTTTCAAGATAATTGCCCTGTGATTCACACCTTATCTTTATACCTAATCCTCTGCTCTCTTACATTTCCTCTTTACACCTTGTGACTTCCAACATCTCCTCTCACTGTCTGTGTGTTCTCCTTTCTCATTCTCTCACTGTGCCTTTTAATTATTACTGTTTATATGGAAACCTTAACTGAACCATATAGTGGACTTCAATGAACAACTTTTGGTTTGCCAGGATGAGAAAAACTTTTTCTTTTAAGCTACGACTTTAGTTTTCCAGCCAACTTGATGTAATGTAGGAACACTTCATGACAAAATTCACATGAGATATCAAGATCAGACTAATGAAGGGCTGGTTTCGAGTACTACAGCCCTGGTTTCTGTTTGTAGAAATGTGCTCCACTGATTTATCATTGTACTGCTATAATATTACTGGTTATAATTTTTCAACAGCTGTTGATTTTTAACAGATCATGGATAAGTGATCACACTATTAATAAGTGTACAGTAAGTGATGGATTTTATCAAAGTTTTCAAATATCATTTTAGCTGCTCTATTGAGCTCTATTAAGTCTCTGAAGCACAGATCATTGAGGGAGTGACGCTGAAAAGTCACAGGCTGGCATCTCTTGAAAGCTCTTAAAGTAAATCTCAGCACTAAATTATTATTATGTTACTGAAAACTGATATTACTAGGTACCAAAAGACCTGACAGCTATACAACAGTGCTCCAATAGTTCAAGATATAAGAATGTACTAGAGATAAGATATCTCAGGTGTGAAAAAAAAAGGCGCTGGATGATCTCAGCACTTACAGTACTTTTGTATGTGTCTTTCTATTAAGCCATTCTCCACCTTCATAATCTACTGTTGAGTTGTTGAGGTCTAGACTGTGCATAAAGTATTTCATTGTCTAAATATACCAAAATTTTTGCATTATATTTCCCTCTTGAGATTGAAAATGTAAACAACTCACAGTACATGAGCCATTGTAGACCCCTGATCCAACTGATAAACTACCCATAGCCTGCTGGTTATGTAATAGGCTGAGAGTTAGCTGCTGGCACACAAAGCTAAAGCGCCATAGCAGGAAATAAATAAATGATAATAAACAAATAAAAAACAACTAATTGACACAGCATATACAAATTACAGGGCTAAAAGCATGACCCATATCTTTAATGGATTATTTTCATTTGACTGATACTACTGCATTTTTATTTCATTACACCTCTTAATCAAACTAAACTTATCAGTTGTAAATTTACACATAGAACTAAAATATATATCCTGAGCCTCAAAATTTATGTTATTTGTGATATTAGGCCACACCTAGCCAAACAGGACTACAATGTGTTCTGCTACATGCAGGCCTGGCTCTAGCAATTTTGGTTCCCTAGGCAAGATAAAGATTTTACCCACTCATTCACTGTCACTCTCTCCCTACCTCACTCTTGCCTGTGACTTCTCAACATCTTTATTTTTTGTGTAGGTTGTTCACATTTACTTTCCAAACTTTTATCCTTTCCCCTGCAGCTGTCCCTCTGACTGGCTACCAGCTTCACCACTAAGCCTAATTTTTCTCTTCCTACCAGTTGATTTGGACTTAATGATTCACAAAAATATTATTTTTTCAGTTTTTTGTTGGTGGTTACACAAATAACCATAGCACCAAGCTCTTTAACAATAGTTTAGCTATTGCTGTCTTTTCCTGCATTTTAATAATGTAACAAACGGCAAACAAAAACCTATGTCATGGGTGTTTAAACTGTCCATCTCCTATAAGCTAATCCACACCTTCGAACAAACATGCTGGAGGAAGTCACGCACTAGCAAGAAAGAATGTCTGAACAGCTTGGCAACCCAAAAGTTGATCTTAATAACAGCTTGTAATTATTCTAGAAAGCATTAGTAAATGCTAACTTAAGAAAATTAATTACGTTGCAACTTATTAACTTGTCAAAGTTATGAAGGGGTGTTACCTGAGAGTTTAGTGTAAAAATTATCATGAATAGCTTCTAGTGATGCCACAGCAGCAGCAGAAGAGCAGTCCTACTCTTAAATGGCATTGTGTCACATTACAGAGGATTAATGCTTTCCCTGTGGGAAGACAGATGTGCTCATAATTAAGTCTGATTAAGCACTAGAGTTACAAGGAGGCGGCACTGTCTGTTTGCATGTGTCTTCACATCAGGGACTACAGTGTAATAAAAACACCCAACCTTAATATCAGGTTGTTGCTAAGTGTACTTGATATAGGGCTGTAGCTGCCACATTGCATCCTGAACTGTGTGTCTTTTTGAAAATCTGATTGTTTGGGCTGCTGAAGGAACTGCAGCTGTGTGCATAGGTATTATTGCTCAGGTTCTTTTAGTGATATAATTTTCAAATTGGTTCTCCCAAAAAACAACCAAATGTTATTAAAGTGTAAACATCGGCCTTTAACAACTGCTATGACAAAAAGACTGGACATTTTATGAAAACATTTACAGAGTAACTTGACTTTAAGTCCACCTTAGGTTTAAGTAAATCACATATATTTTACTATACTATTAATTGATTCTGGTCCCAGTCTACAGTCTAGTGTAACAGCAGTTCTTAATCTCAGTATGTAAGAATGTTTACATCAAGTTTCCAACAATTCTGCTGAATCCATGAAAAACTGAGACAGCAAAATGGCCTCAAAAAAAGGCAACAAATGGTGATGAGATTGATTGGATTGACATTACTTTCTAGTAGAGATATCAAAATATTTCTTTGTTTGTTGTGAAAAACATCACGTTAGCTGCTCCTACCAAAGACTACTACTACGAATACTTTCAAATGAAAATGATGGTGACCGGACAGGTTAAGGCAAAAACAAACAAACAAAAAAAAAAACTCCCCCTTTCCATATAAATCCGTTAACATGAACAAAAAAGGAGAGGATGAATGAATGGAGGGAAAGATAGTGCAGTCCTGGCTGCTACTGAACAAGAACAATGAACAATAAATGCTATAATTTAGTGAATTAAAAGTACAGACATAAAATGTAGGTTTGAAACAATTATTGGCAGCCTTTTGATGGAATTGAACTGGTTCCTAAAAATGAAAAACAAATAACACTCACCTCTGCTTAATTTTCATTGTTTGTGTGACCCTAATTAACCAATGAATGATGATTTTAGTGCATAAAAAGAGGCTGATTGTTTCCATTGTCTTTTTCCAAATAGCAAAAACGAGAGCTATCTGAAAGCATCAGAAATGCTATTTAAAAAAAAAAGACTACAAGGTATTCACCGAAGATCTTGGAATTCCTCTTTCAACAGTTTGTAATGTTATCAAGAAGTTTTGCAGTCATAACATTATTAACATGCTTCCAGGACATGGTTTTGAGAAGAAAGTCAATGAAGGTAGTCTGCAAATGTTAATGCAGACATCTAAAGAGCTTCACCTGGAGCAATCTGGACTGGTGGTTTCAGCCCGTACCATATATCGCACGTTAACCTAAGCAGGGCTCCATGGGCAAAGGCCAAGGAGGACATTACTATTGAAAGAAAGGCACAAAAAGGCAAGACAAATGTTAGCAAAAATTTCATAAGCCTTAGTCTTTCTAGGACAATGTTCTATGGAGAGATGACACCAAAGTAGAGCTTTTTGAGAACGCAGTGCATCAGTTTGTTAACAGGCGATGAAATGAAGCCCATAAGGAAAGGAACACCCTACCAACAGTAAAACATGGTGGAGGCTCTATAAGGCTCTGGGGCTGTTTTGCTGCTTCTGGTACTGGAGGCACTGAATAGAGGAATGATGAAATCAGAAGATTACCCATTTTAGAGTGAAAAGTGTTACCCAGTGTCAAATAACTAGGTTTGAAACAACTGTCCTGGGTGTTTCAGCCTTACAACATCCCGAAAAAAAAAACATCCAGCAGCAAAAAAGACTGGTTGAAAGGAAAGGTCGACTGTTTTTAACTGGCCAGAAATGAGTCCTGACCTAAATTCCACTGAAACCCTTTGGAGAGTGCTGAAATCTCCCGATGCAAAAAGGCTTCCTGGAAACTTAAAAGAGCTTGAATTCATAGCAGTGGAAGAGTGGCCGAAACTACCAGCATACACATGCAAGAAGCTTTAGATGGATATAAGAATATTGCCAGAGGCTGTCACTGTTGAGACAAAGCTTCTACAACTGCCAATAATTGTGTCTGGTGTACATTTGTTGTTTGTATTATTTCACTAGATAATTTTGTTTTATTAGGTTTTGTTTAGTAACCTTGGACAATTTATTAAAATATTTAGAATATTTTTGAATTTATTTCTGAAGTAAAATTCAGGCATGTATAGAATTTCAACAGGACTGTATTATATATCATTATGAGGCTAATCATTTGGTCCTCTACAAAAATCACATTTAAAAAAATGATCTAAAAATCTGTGATGTTTTCAGTGTCAATGTTTTTAAATAATAACAGAGACATTGTTTTGTGGGTGAGGAGAGAGTTACACTGTGTAGTTATATATGGGATATGGGACTGTTGATACTCTCAACTGTCACAAAGCTAATTATCTCCTTTGAATATTAACTCCTTAAAAAATGTTTTGCTGCTGCATTCATTGCCTCTGATAGATATTGTGAAGGAAAAGCTTGCTCATCATTTATTCAGTCCTGGTGATGCTTCTACAGAAGTTTCAAGGTCTCCCTAAGGGGCCTTAAAGAGATATTTCATGAGTTCAGGGAAGCCTACGTATGGAGCAGCCTGCTGCCTTATCATAAATGGAAATAAGACAAGCTATGCTTATCTCAGGTTCAGTTTATGACCACTGCATGGATAGTGCGTGAACATCATATAAGTTTCTATCCTATTGGCTGAGGCGTTCGGGTAGATATAAAGATTACCAATTGAAACTAAGTTTTTCTTTCTCAGGAAACAACATAAAAGATGCTTGTAAGACCATTGAGAGACTCTTCTGATTTCTTGTGATAAGATTTGTTTGCCTCCTACATTAAAACTTCCAATATATTTCACTTTAACCCTATCAGTGTTTGGTGTGTTTAATTGTGTTCAGAGTCCTTTGCCGAAAATATTCCACAACATATATAACCATTTCTGAATGACAGACAAGACTTTGTAAAGCTGATCAAGTCTAGTTTGTTGAACATCTGTCAGTGTGCCAACTAGCACTGCTCATTGCCCATATGGTCTATCTCCGTGTGACAAAAGCAGTCAGGATTTTTGAAACTGTGACTAAACCTCTGTAATTTGTACACCAATTGCACTCTCTGTAGAAGTCTCTAAGTTGGGTAATGTCTCTTTCAAAGCTCACATTTACACACTGACTGCTAGCCTGTTTTTTCTAGCTATTTCAACATTCTTGCCCTTTCTCATGCGGTTTTTCATTACACTACTGTGGGGGTAGGGCGTCCATGTTGTTTGAGTGGGAGTGATAGAGGTTGCAACCAGCTGCCAGTAGGGAAGAAGAACAGAGAAGTGAGGGGTGGAGGGATTAAAAGTAGTGAGGGAGAGGTGAGAGTGAATATTGGTTCTCACAACCTCTGAGGCCTTCAAGCCTCCTCCCCAATCCTTGCTGCATCTCATTAGGCGGTCAGGATTCGGGGTGCCTTTCTGCCTGGATGAAGCCTGAGACTTAAGTGCTGAAGCTAGACAAATTAGAGTAAGGAGGAGGAAAAAACACATGAAATATTCTGTTTAAGTATAGAATTGGGGCATCATCAGTTAACAAATTACCCTTCTGCTATGGAATGAGTTATCCTGTTAAATCTGTCATCTGAGCTCTGTGCTGTCTGTGGGCTGTCTGAGCTCAGTTAGTGCTTTGCTGGGCAGAGATCATGACTGAACAGTGACATGAGGAGAGAGGAGACCGAGTGGAACAAATTATTTTCTTCATTATCTCTGAATCTTAAGCTGTCAGAGCATAGTGGAAGAGACTAACAGGGGGAGTTTAGAACAAGTTTCTATTTGCATTTGCATTACTATGTGACCATATCATAACTTAAAGTTACAGAGTACATCCCTTTATACATTCATAAACCTTAAAATGATTTTCAAAATTGTAGCTATTTTATATCACTGATAGTTTGTCCCTATATCTTTGGATATATTTAAAAGCCAAGGGACAAACTTTGTGATGTTAAAGAAAAAGGATACAAATTTTGTTGGGACTGCTGGTAAAGGACAGGAAATTAATGTCAAGACGTGTTATTTCCTTAGTAAAATTTATTTATTAGATTAAAACATACTAAACGATTGGCACTGTCATTGAATGGTGTGTCTGTTACCCTAAAACTAGTGTCCCTCCTCATATAGGTCACATGCTTACAAGATTGTGCCATCATAGGCTTTAGTATGCTTAAGTATACAGTGGGTAAAATAAGTATTGAACACATCAGCATTTTTCTCAGTAAATATATTTCTAAAGGTGGTATTGGCATGAAATGTTCACCAGATGTTGGTAACAACCAAATTAATCCACACATACAAAGAAACCAAAACAAATAAGTTCAGAAAATAAGTTATGTGTTTTAAAATGGAATGACACAGGGAAAAAAGTATTGAACATGCTTACTGAAATTTATTTAATACTTCGTACAAAAGCCTTTGTTGGTAATGACAACTTCATGACACCTCTTGTATGGAGAAACTGGTCACATGCATTGCTCAGGCTTGATTTTGGCCCATTTTTCCCCACAGTCTTCAAATCTTGAAGGTTCCCTGGACCTCTTCTATGAACTCTGATCTTTAGTTCTTTCTATAGATTTTCAATTGGATTCAAGTCAGGTGATTGGCTGGGCCATTCTAGCAGCTTTATTTTCTTTCTCTGAAACCAATTGAGTTTCCTTGGCTCTGTGTTTGGGATCATTGTCTTGCTGAAATGTCCACCCTCGTTTCATCTTCAGCATCCTGGTAGCTTGTCTCTGTACATTTTTCCATTCATCCTTCCTTCAATTATGTGAAGTCTGCTGACCGTCTGCTGGAAAACAGCCCCACACCATGATGGTCCCACCTCCAAACTTCCCTGTTGGTGTGGTGGTTTTGGGATGATATGTATTATGGCATCCAAAGAGTTATATGTTCTCCCAGTATTTCACAGGCTTGTCCAAATGCTGTGCAGCAAACTTTGAATGAGCTTCAACATGCTTTTTCTTTAGCAATGGAGTCTTGCATGGTGAGTGTGCATACAGGCCATGGCAGTTGGGTGCATTACTTACTGTTTTCTTTGAAACAATCGTACCTGCTAATTCCAGGTCTTTCTGAAGCTCTCCACTTGTGGTCCTTGGCTCTTGGACAACTCTTATGATAATTCTTTTCACTCCTCTGTTGGAAATCTTGCGAGGAGCAACTGGTCATGGCCATTTTATGGTGAAATGATGTTCTTTCCACTTCCAGATTATGGCTCCAATAATGCTCACTGGAACATTCAAAAGTTTAGAAATCCCTCTGTAACCAATGCCATCAGTATGTTTTGCAACAATAATGTTGCGAAGGTCTTGAGTGAGCTCTTTGGTTTTACCCATCATGAGGTGTTTCTTATGAGATACCTTTTTATAGGCCATGAGTTGGGACTGAACCAGCTGATATTAATTTGCACCGACAACAGGCAGGATTGCTTTTTGATTACTGATAGATTTCAGCTGGTGTCTGGCCTTTTTACATCTCCCTTTCTTCATGTGTTCAATACTTTTTCCCTGTGTCATTTCACATTATTACACATAATTTATGGACATCTATGGTTTGATTTCTTTGTATGTTTGGATTACATGGGTTGTTTGGTGGTTGCTTTGAAGAAACCAGAAACCATTTGGTGAAAATTTCATTACAATAGCCCCATTAGAAATATATTTACTGAGAAAAATGTTGATGTGTTCAATACTTATTTTACCCGCTGTATGCATGTGTGTGTGACTGACACTGTGACAGTGAGATAAAGTTCTGCTATAAATGTTCTGTAACTCTCAGTTGTTGATTACACTTAGCACATGTTGTTTAAACCCCTGACTCTCATCACTGAAAGGAGATACAGTTAACTCCATAAGTATTTGGCCTGTGACAAAATTTTCATAGTTATGCCTCTTTACACCATCATGATGGATTTAAAATTAAGCCATCAAAATGTGATTGAATTGTAGACTTTCAGCTTTAATTCAAGGGGTTTAACAAAAAATTACAATAACCAATTTAGGATTTACAGCCATTTTTATACATAGCCCCAACTTTTAAGATGCTCAAAAGAAATTGGACAGTTGAGCAATAAAAGTTATTGTTAATAAGTGTTGCCTGTTCCCTCATTGTTTCATGAATAATTTAAGAAGATAAATGGTGTGAAGTTAACATGAGAAAAAAATCTTGTCATCTTGTTACTGAATTTGTCTGACTTAATGATTTTTAATTCTAGACAGAAATAATCTTCTTGGCCCTATAAACCTAGTGCAACCTTTTGCAAGCATGGAATCTAGGATGAAACATTCCAAAAAATTCTGTTATATTAATTTCTCACACATATTTGATTGTTATTTTTATAATACACATGGGCCTGATTACATCTCCATTAAAGCCAAGAGATCAATAAAATGCAGGCACAAATATTGTGAGAAGTGTTTTATATTAAGAGTGTTATAAATAACGGCCTTAAAATCACCCCTGGCACAAAGCTAATGGCAAACTAATAAAAAATCCTATTGCATAAAGGCAAATGTACTATTTCCCTTTGTTAATTCAAGTCTGTATCAATATATCTTCAGGGGGTTTCAATAGAGAGTGGGACGTTGAATGGCTTTCAGTAGAATCGAGCTCTGCAGAATACTTGTTTCTATTACAAGTGGAGGCCAAATGAAACACAAACTTCAGAAAATACTAATGTCTGAAACTAGGGAAAAATTTGTCTCTAAATGTAATCACATCTTTATTCACCTTTATTCTGTGGGCCTTCAAAGCACCTTATTGTGACTTCAAACCTCCCATAAATCATTACTGACAAAATAAATGATAAATTTACTCAATAAAACTTTCCCATGATATGGAAATGAGAACCTTTGATATACTCTTAATCTAGACCGTTTGCTGAACAACTCACACCCAACTCACATCAAAGAAAAAAAAGAGGTCCTTTAAAAAAATTGTCCTAACCAGACATCTGAAACAAAAAGGAATCAGCCCCCCCACATACACGCACACGCACACAAACACATACATTAGAACATTAGAAGTGATTTGGGGTCCTGAGTATTGCTCAAGCACACTTTGACTTGTGGACAGGAGGAGCTAGGGAACAAACCACCACCCCATGATTAATGACAGACTTTTATGTTGGCAAAAAAATTGCCTGCCTATAATAACAGGGTAAAATCATGCCGATGGTGGAGATACTTTGGGTACTTAAAGTCTGACATATAACAAACTAAGATTTACCATATAATGTAGAATCTGACAATAAGTTGTGCCAACAAAGCAAGAAAATATTTCAAACTATTTATATCATCTCAAGCACTACCATCCAAACACACAGATTGCTACCATTTACAGTCTCAAACATCAGCAAATTCAAAGCCCATCCCCTGAGGAAAAACCAGCATGGCCCTCAGAGCAGCACCCCAGCAACATGCCATAATGTTACTAATAACTAGAAATTAAGAATCCATGCTGATTAACGTATAGTGCCTGGCCAAAAATATAGTGACCTTAACCAAAACGTTTATCTCACGAGATCTATAGGCCTTTTATTTTTATCTATTTTTGTATAATTTATTTCATAAACTATGTTTGTAATCTACTATTAGGGGACTTTAAGATTTAGAGAATCTTCAAGATCAACAGAAATAGATTCTACTGTCTGGAGAAGGATGAACTCTTGCAGACAATTAGCTGTACTGAATTAATTGATACTATAACACATTAGTTAAAGAGGAACAACTCCTAAATGAACGTGAACTCTGATATACAGTGTTAAAAAAGCAGGGCACTGAAAAAAATTTTTTCTTTGATGTGTCCAGAGGATTGCATATCTCATACTCATCAACAAAGAGAATGATAGCTCGCGAAAACAATAATTTCTACGTGCCATCAGCAAATGCCCTGTACTGAGTTTCACCATTACTTTCAGCTTCACTGTCATTTAAGATCAAATCCTGAATCTCTTACCAGCTCTAAACCTGAAGTAGTGACTTGAGAATAGGGATATAGTGGAAGCTTCTATCTTATTCCCTTCTAAACACATACTCGACTGGATGCACTGCAGCAAACTACTCCTTTAAATAAGTCCTTTTTCTTATACAAAGAAAGTGGATGATCACTACTAAAGGCAGAGGAAAAAGGGGTTGGCATTACAAAGCTCTGTCAAAATGGCAAACACAACAGACTAATCAATCTCAAAACTGAGCTTCTTCAAATAGGTCACATACCTGGGATTCCACATCACTCAGCCAGAACTGAGGAAGCGTCTTGGATGAGAGGCAAAACGTCTTAAAAAAAAAACAACAAAAAACAAAAACAAAAAACTTTCAATCATCTCCAGTTTCCCTTGATTTAACTCTTCTAAGACTGCTGAAATTATAGTCCTTAAAAGATAGAAGCCTGCTTTGGGTTTTTTCAAATGTTAACCAAGGTATTCAAAAAACTCATGTGCTAACATTGCAACACTAGCAAGTAAAATAGAGACTTTCTGCAGATCTGACTTTTTCTTTAGTTTCTTTATGGCATAAACATGTTTCAGCAATCCCAGTTCCCATGAACAGCTACCAAACATAAATTCAACACTTGGAATCAACTCCAGACCTTTTCTCTGCTTGTTTTGTCATGAAATAACAAGAGGGCAGGCCACACCTGGCAATGAAACTGATCAATTATCAATTGTCCAGTACTTTGAAGAGTTGATGAATGAGGAAAATGAGAGAGAACGAAGAGTAGAAGATGTGGCTGTTGTGGATCAGGAAATAGCAAAGATTAGTAAAGATGAAGTGAGGAAGGCACTGTAGAGGATGAAGAGTGGAAAGGCACTTGGTCCTGATGATATATCTGTGGAGGTATGGAAGTGTCTAGGAGAGGCGGCAGTAGAGTTTCTGACTGGGTTGTTTAACAGGATCTTAGATAGTGAGAAGATGCCTGAGGAATGGAGGAGAAGTGTGCTGGTGCCCATTTTTAAGAACAAGGGAGATGTGCAGAACTGTGGCAACTACAGAGGAATAAAGCTGATGAGCCATACAATGAAGCTATGGGAAAGAGTAGTTGAAGCTTGACTAAGGGCAAAAGTGAGCATTTGTGAGCAGCAGCATGGTTTCATGCCAAAAAAGAGTACCACAGATGCAGTATTTGCTTTGAGGATGTTGATAGAGAAGTACAGGGAAGGTCAGAGGGAGCTGCATTGTGTCTTTGTAGATCTGGAGAAAGCGTATGACAGGGTGCCCAGAGAGGAACTGTGGTACTGTATGAGGAAGTCTGGAGTGACAGAGAAGTATGTTAGAGTGGTGCAGGACATGTATGTGGACTGTAAGACAGTGGTTAGGTGTGCTGTAGGTGTGACAGAGGAGTTCAAAGTGGAGGTGGGACTGCATCAGGGATCAGCTCTAAGCCCCTTCTTGTTTGCTATGGTGATGGACAGACTGACAGACGAGGTTAGACAGGAATCTCCATGGAGTATGATGTTTGCAGATGACATTGTGATATGTAGTGAGAGCAGGGAACAGGTGGAGGAGAAGCTTGAGAGGTGGAGATGTGCCCTGGAAAGGAGAGGAATGAAGGTTAGCCGCAGCAAGACGGAGTACATGTGTGTGAATGAGAGGCACCCAAGTGGAAGAGTGAGGTTACAGGGAGAAGAGATAAAGAAGGTGGAGGATTTTAAGTACTTAGGGTCAACAGTCCAGGGCAATGGAGAGTGTGGAAAAGAGGTGAAGAAGCGTGTGCAGGCAGGCTGGAACGGGTGGAGAAAAGTGTCAGGTGTGATGTGTGATAGAAGGGTTTCAGCTAAAATGAAAGGAAAGGTGTACAAAACTGTGGTGAGACCATCGATGCTGTTTGGTCTAGAGACAGTGCCACTGAGGAAAAGACAGGAGGCAGAGCTGGAGGTAGCAGAGATGAAGATGTTGAGGTTCTCTCTGGGAGTGACCAGGATGGATAGGATCAGGAATGAGTACATCAGAGGGACAGCACATGTTAGAGGTTTTGGAGATAAAGTCAGAGAGGCCAGACTGGGATGGTTTGGACATGTCCTGAGAAGAGATAGTGAATATATTGGTAGAAGGATACTGAGTTTTGAACTGCCAGGCAGGAGGCCTAGAGGAAGACCAAAGAGGAGGTTTATGGATGTAGTGAAAGTGGACATGAAGGTAGTTGGTGTGAGAGAAGAGGACGCAGAAGACAGGGTTAGATGGAGGACATTGATTTGCTGTGGCGACCCCTAAAGGGAAAAGCCGAAAGAAAAAGAAGAATTATCAATTGTCCCATTACTTTTGAGCCCCTAAAAATGAAGGTCTATGTATGAAACTGGCTGTAATTCCTAAAAAGTAAAGGGAATATTTTCATAAAATCGCTTGAATTAAAGATGACAGTCTAAATTTTAATCACATCTTGAATCAGATCCATTGTGGTTGTATACAGAGGCAGTATTATGAAAATTGGGCCACTGCCAAAAAATTGTAACCTAAGTGTAGTTCTGGGTGATACTAACAGAATCACATAATGATATTTTGCATAAAAATGTAACTAGTAACTAGCCACAGCTAGAGTATCCACAGTTCAATGATTTGCCTACGGTGGAACTACAAGGCTAATGACAAGAAATATTTTAAAAAATCTGCATGAATGAAATTAGATTGCACAATGTAGTTTATGGTTAGACAAATAAGCAAAAATTAAATTAATATTTTACTCCCCAAAGCAGAAATCATAGACCTATCTAGCTGAGCAGATTTATCAAATGAAATTTTGTCACTTTTATCCAAAGGATAGGATAGCCAAATTACACTAAATATGACTAGCATTTGAAATCCTTAAGTCAAGGTGGTGAAAAGTTAAACCAATTTCATCAAGTTGCTAAACTTTTAAATTAATCACAAAAATTTTAGTTTAAATTTCACAGAATATGAAGTTCATTTAAGCACCAAAAATATTATATCGGCTTAACTTAAAAGGCTACCCCTTATCAAGAAGTTAGAATTTATATCTTGCCACAATGCACTTAACCGAGTGGTGGTAATAGGTGGTAACAGCACTGGGAGTGTACAACTAACAGCAGGCCAGTCTAGGCTGCAGTGGAGCTCCTTACTGTGACAAAATATTGGTGGGTTTAAACTTGGATTCTTATCCTTTTGAGGCTTGTGGGGGGACTGGAGCCAATCTCAGCTGACATTGGGCAAGAGGGACATTACACCTTGACCAGGTCGCCAGCCTATCACAGGGCTGACACTTAGAGAAAAAGATATGCACAGTATTAGAGGATATTATTAAAAACTATTGATACTCTTTTCTGCAATTCTTTAATGCTATTTGATGTTATTTTGGATTTCTACAAGCGACGATTATAATTTCATGTGACTGACCATGAGTGTAAGTGCCATGCAGTCTGGCCCTCTCCTCTACACTCCAGAGACAGGGAATGTGCTGATGAAATATTGAGCAGAATTTGATTTGACATTTGAGTTGGCTTATACCATTTATAATTGAAATGTTATTATTAAATTGTTATGGCTCACTAGAGCAAGCACAACTAACACTGCTAGTTTGAATGCTTATGGTAAAGTAAATCTATAAGAATTCACCACTCTTGTTCACCATGTAACCTGTCTCCAAAATCATCATATGCTGTTGTGCAGTGCAGGAGTGAAATTTGGTTATTAGTAATAATTAATAATTAAGGAAGGAAAGAGGTAGAAGTGTTCAGCAGCAATGTTCTTGCGATTGTGACCCAGGGGCAGTATTTATCTGTGTTACGCAGAAACTCACTCGGCTCAGCTGATGAGTGGCGTGAGTCTGGACCTTTAACTAACAACAGAAAGCACTGGTCTCGATCACAAGTGCAGAGCAGGACAGAATTTATCCGCTGCAGATGGATCGAATTATAGTTCATTAAAGTATGGTAACATAAGTGAACGAATAGCAGCAACAGCATAAACAATATCTTCACAATATCGTAACAGCAGCAGGCGGATGCCAAGGTCCGTATCACGACAAATCAACAGTTCAAAACACAGGAATTACTAACATCTACCCAAAGCTAAAAGCCTCTTACTCTTTTGTAAGAGGCTTGTATCGGCGGAGAATTAGTGAATCAACTTTAAAAGAAGCAAGGTCTGTGTGTCTTCTTCTTGAGGGTAGGACTTGTTAACTACCAGGTTTCGCATCTGCGGGCATCCGGGCAAGAGGGTCGATCCGTGGTCTCGAACCAGGCTTTACTGTGTTTTCTCAACACATGGGGAGAGCAGAGATCAGCTCGACCAGCGAGGGAAATCCGTAGGCCTAATAGTTAATGGTGTACACAGGAACTCCTGACTATGACTAGAGTGGTCCACGTGGAACAGGGTCTAGTCTTAGGAGCGGCTATTATTGCTACTTCTATCGGTGAGGAGTTAACTGATTGTAGTGAAGGTCCAAGCCAGAAATGTGAGTTTCAGGAGTTTCTGTGTTAATATAACTTTAGGTGATGTCACAGTTTGGGACTGACCGTGGCAGATTTAACACAATGGGAGCCGTGGATTTTGGGGGAGCGCCGCTGACCAGCTGACACTGTGATGTGTTGGGGGGTCACTCATCTGGTTGGCTGGCAGCTGAGACCTCGTGTTGGGGCTGCTCAGCTGAATTCTTTCTATTTCTCAGCTAGTAACACGTGGTCTTTAGCTGAGTTCCAGGTTTAGGTGTGCATGTAGGCCTTCTTCGTCTAAAGTCTGTTTGTGAGGCAAAACATATGCATAGCTCAGTTTGTGTACAGGTCCCATCATGTTTGTTTTTATAGAGCCCAACTTTTTGCCAGAAGTGGCTTAGACCTCTTTCAGGCCCTGTTTTGTGCATACGCAATGTTTATAAATGAAGCCCCCAAAGCTGGAAAAGCCTCATATGTCATTTAGAACAGATGTCTCAAAATGTGCAGTGCATCCAGAGGGAGAGATATGAGACAATGATACCACATGAGGTGAGAGGGAAAGGTGCTTGCCAGTGTTCTAGTTCCTGAAATTTGGATCGCTCGGTAACATGGTCAACAGTTGAAGCAGCAGATGCGACTGTGACACACAGAAGAGTGAGCCTATTAAGGTACTGTAAAATGCTTAATCCATGATTACAGCAGTTTGTTTAAAAAAACTGCACACCATCTATCATGGTCTCTGTAATTTTTTGTCTTATCAGACCAGAGAATTATTTTCCTTAGGCTCTCAGAGTTGTCATTAATGCAGTTTAGTTCCAACACACACTGGGCCTACTTACACAAAGTGTGTTCCATCAAGCCACTCTAACATAAAGGCCTGATTTATTGGGTTGCTGCTGAGAGGTCATCCTTCTGGCAGGTTCTCCCATTTTTCCATAGGATTTACAAATTTACATGCTGCGCACTGAATGGGTGAAGATTCATGCAGGCCCTCGATTTGCCAAGTCCTTGCGGTTAGAGTACGGTAACCCGGAGTGTTGTATGGAGGTGGTGGACAGCATGCATGAGGCTGTGGACCATATCCATATCCACAAGTATGGCAGCTCCGACACAGAAGTAACCATCACAGAAACTGAGGACACGGCAGAGCAGTTCCTGCAGCAGATGGACAGTGTCTGTGTTTTCTTGAACACTAATTCACGATTTGATAATAGCTACCGCTTTAGATTTGGAGCAGCGGTTATTATTAGGATAGCATGTATCCATTCCTGGAGCCATGTGGGCCTGGAGGGGCTGCTCACAACCAAGTTGGTCCTGAGAAGTGATGGGCACACAGCAGCTGACTTCTCTGAGCACGGCACCTTGAAGTATCTCCACGAAAAACCTGCCTGTTGGGCAGCCTTTAGCTGGACACAGAGACAGCAACTAGACTATAGACTTTCACAACACTCTCTTGGCCTTAACATTGGTCAAAATGGTTTACATTGATCAACAGCAGCTCCCCAGTCATTAAAATGCAACAGATAATGGATGATATCCATTTTTTTAAACCTCTACGGCATGTAGAGAGTTGCGCAACACACCAATAGTCCAATAAACGCATAATTTTGCCCTGTGGGCATCTCTGGCTCAGGTGGTAGAGCAGTTGCCCACCAACCGGAAGGGTGGTGGTTTGATAGGATATTTACCTGCATGTTAGTGACTGGCTCCTCCAGTTTCCTTGGGCAAGATACTGAACCCAATATTGTGTGTGAATGTGTAGGTATGTAGAAAAATGCGCCGTGTGAATGGGTGAATGTGACATTAGTGTAAAAGCGGTCTGAGTGGTTAAAAACACTAAAAAAGCGCTAGATAAGTATGGTCCATTTGCCATTTCTGAAGCTGTGTCGAAGGACCAAGGGGTCTCCTCCCAGACCAAGGCCCTTCTTGTGTAGACACAGAAGTCTCCTGTGTGCTATCTGAATCATTACTAAACTATAGCACTGACAGTAAGGCCAGTCCTGCAGCACATTAAGTCCCACCTCCCCATTTCAACAACCCTCCAGTTGAACACAATCCCAAAATGTCTGATTGGCAGTTATATCTCCAGCACCACTACAATGAGCACAGGTTCTACCCAGGGCTTTGTACTCAGTCTACTCCTGTACATGTTGCTGATATCCCACTGCACCACCTTTCAGCTGCAATCACACCATTATGCTTTCTGATGACACAACAGGGGCGGGCCTCAGCAGCAACAATGTTGAAAACAAACAATAAAGGTGTACTTACCAACTGTTCAGCGTAAGATCAACAACCCTTTGGTGTTAAATATTTCTATGCAAATTTCCTCAAATGTAAATCATTATCCGTTCAGTAGTAAAAGTTCATTATTATTCAATGTGTTGTGATCTATTTGAATAAAATATTTGATTGACCTTATATTGCTCCCTGTATCCTTACTTACACTCTGTGTTTAACTACCTATACAGGCCCTGAAAAGCAAACAGTCATAGGCTAATGAAAACAAAAGACAGGAGGGTAACAGTATACTCAGCTCACATTATAATGCAATAAGGAGGACAGTTAAGTTAAAAAAGAATGGATTAGATAAATCTGAGCCAATGATTTAGGCTTGATAATTATGAGTTGAGATCTATGAGTTCCATTATTCAGTGCTAATTACTGTAATATGAATATCATTTTAAATTAACAGAATATCTTTGAATATGCTGACATTTTTGATTAAATTGTACAGTATATCAAATTAAATATATCTGTAATGTAAATGGAATGAAATGGACAGCCTGGTTATATGCCACTTCATTATTTCCATTAGTTAAATGTAATATTGGTCACTCATCTTTCTTCTTTATTACTGTCAATCTACTACTATGTCTTTCATACTCTCTTTCTCTTTCCATTTCTGTTTGTTCATCTGTCTTCAGTGTATGGAACCCCAGATGTCCTTTCAGTGGCAGGTCATTACATGACCACAAGATTTCTAATGAGCCAATGAAGTGCCTCAAGTCATCCCTTTCTTTCATCCTATTCCATTTCTTATGCTCTACTCCTCCATTCTCTACCAGTTAATCAAATAATGTCATTTATCTTACCCCAAATCACTGAGATCAGTTATGACCTCTTTCTTAAAACTCTATTTCTATCTCTCATTCTTCCAGTGTAGAAAAGCAGGTTTTTACCCAGAGAATGTAACAACTACATTGAGCTTGATCTGTCACTTAAAGAATTTGTGATTTTTGATATATAGGGCTATAGAATAACCTGAGTTGTTTTGACATTAAATTATTTTGACAACTAAGCATAGATTGTGTGTTTATTACAAGTAACAATGCTAAACTATCTGGTTTATAGTCCACTTTGTGTAGATGGTTTTCTTTAGTTTATGGTACTAAAATGTGTATTTGTAATAATAAAAAAAAAAAACCCTAGAAAGAGAACCCCGAAATACAAATATTCTGTGAGCGATAAAGAAATTCCTCTTCCTTATATTTATGCCTTCATCATATTGTATCTTTCCTGCTTTAAAAGCTGTTGGCATGTGGAAACAAAAAGACCCTAATTTTTTTACTTATCAGACCTGTGATATGCTCAATGTTTGGTTGGAATACACAAACTTGTTTCTTGGTCAAATTGCAACTTTCCCTGTATCAAGGCTTGTAGAATGTCTACTTGAATGGCACCAGACTTCCTCATCAGCCTTCCTCTAGTGCTGTGACCTATTACAAATTAGTAGGCATTCGCACGTGTGAACAACTTTTTGAAGTTGTAGGCACTGGCCAAAATGTCCTCACTTTCCCATTCCATAAGGTCTATAATCAAAGCTGGTCGTAACAAATATAGCAATAGAAGTACAAGCACACACATATACACAACCATAACAGCTAATGCCTTACACAAAAGAGAAATTATGCATCACAGATCTTGACTTCCTCATCCATTAATGAGGGTGTGCTATGTGGTAACTTTGAATGTTGCGGAGAAGTATTGGACTCCTACACAGGCACACTTACACAACAGTTAACTCAAACCACGCAGAGAGACTGGCCAACAAATATGATGCAGGTTCCTATCTATAACTGTGGTAAATACCAGGGGCATTTGCAAGCTCCTACTGAAATTTCCTTGTCCATCCAAGCTAACTGCATACTTTGAAAGATAGGACAAATGAGTAGTCTGATGGGTAAAGCCTGTAAATTAAGCTTACATATGGCTATTCTATAGTCAACAGTTTTACAAAGGGCCTTGAGCACAACAAACCAAAGACCCTAAGGCACCAAGTTTTTTTATTTGCAAAAGATGCTTTTTAAGACAACTGCTCTAAAAAGGTGCCATATAAATAAACTTTACCTTACCATACAGCACAAACTTTAGCTATTTACCATAAACAGTATTTCATTGGACTGCTTTTATGCTATACCACATTTGGACTTAGCTACTTCATGAATCTCAGGTGGATCAAATGGCTAAATGTTAATGCAACAAAGAAGCATGAAAGATGGACTGAAATCAAATTGCTAAAACCACTTTAGCATTCTAGCCACATGTTGAAGTAAATCTAGGTGTCTCTCCAAGATGTGTACTGATATTTTCTTCCTGTCACAGATAAAGCAACAGTAAGAAAGTACCTTTTAATGCTTAACATGTCAGGAAATATCACATGCCATTGTAAATTTTATCTGACCCCTGATCAGTTCCAACATTGAATGTTCTGTATGGGCGAGAGAGCCGTGATCTGTGTCAGTGAGGGAGTGGCATGAGTGAAGGCCTGAAAAGACAGCCAAAATGTTTGTAATGTGAGAGTCTATCCATTTGTTTGTGTTGTGTTTATGAAAACTTCTTACCCAGCTACCTAAATTGTTGTTGTAATATCTCAACTGCTCCTTTTTTTAAGTTGTTACCAAGGAGCTTTAGGAACAGTAACACCACCCTTTGAACTGGAGGACAACTGACCCTGATTTACGTGTAGCCTGGGAAAACCAAGACAAATGCAGTCAGTTATGTATTCTAGCTCATGAACATGCTAATATGCGGCTATGGGCTAAAGAAAGTGTAATGTATCACATCTGGAATTTAGTTGGAAATGAGACTGGAATCTTTTTTTTCCTTTTTTCTTTTTTTTAAAGCTTTTCCCTCTTTTAGATAGTGACGTTGTAGATTTAGACAGGACGTTGTGAGAAAAAAAGAGGCTGGTATGGAAACTTATCAGAGGTGAGAATCTTTTGATTAATTAAATACATTTATTTTAGACAAATGAGATACTACACACCACTGTTCAATACTGGCTTTTCACTAATGAATGATTGGTATTAATGTGGCCTTTATTATCAGACATAGCAGAATTAACAGGTATTAGGAAGGACACTCGAAAAGAATAGGCCAGCAGTGACTCATTCCTGCACTGACATCATGGCTTATCATTAGCACCTGACCTTTTACCTTTCACCTTTCTCCAGAGGGCTAAGCTTGGGAGGCTGATGATTAGCCTGCGTAACAGTGATGTCATGATTGTGTTAGCCAGTGCAGGTCTAATGAGAAGGAGCCAACAATATGGTTTGATCACATGTAATCAGGGTAACACAAGGGTGGTCTCTTACATACTCTATATCACATTTCAAGGCAAAATTCATAATAACATAAAACTAAATAAAACAACAAATGATGAACAGCATATATAAATATGTAAATATAAGGCAGAATCTAATGAGTTATGATTGATGATTGTATCTAATATCTGTTATACACAATTGCCTGATATACTCAGTGTCCTCCTCTTGAATGGAAAAAAATCTTACTTTTTTGTAAGAATTTGAGTGTTCCATCTGTAGCCTCAAACTTAGGGGTTGAGTTTTATGATTTATGTATCATTTGATATCAGTACCTTGATGAAATCTGGCACAACATAAGGCATATGTATACAAGTAAAAGTGGGTTTGTGCACATCATCCTGCTTAAACCCTGGTTAAATGTCACAGTTTTCAGTTTTATACTGTACACTGATGATATCAGTATAAAGCCTCTGTCAATGACATCCTAAGGATAAACCAGTAAGATAGATCACACATCATGTCTCAGATCAGTTGTCAATTGCAAAACACCTGCAGTTACCTCACTGGCTATATATTATGGGTGTTGTTGCTTTGTGCAATCAGTAATATGGCAAGATTTTCGGAAATGTTCTTGTTTGCTGGCTTACCAACACTCTGGTGATAAGACTGATTTCAGTTTCAGTTGTTCCAGTTCTAGAAAAGTCATGTAGAGCAGGTCAAAGACTGGAAGCAGGCAGAGGTCTGAGTCCTGCACTCCTCACGACTGTGGTCATACCTCAAGAACCATTTTTCACCAGATTGTTGTTGCAACTATTTTGGTAATGAAGATTATGGGGTCAACGCTTGTTCCTAGTGATTATCTCTGCTCATGCAAATTCTAACCTGCTTCTCTTGTGTTCAGGATCATTACTGACTTGCGGGTTCTCCTGCCTGCTTCACCCGTTTGTCAACCTGTTTCTAGTCCTCAAACCATAGTTTCTCTACCACCCCCGCTCACACAACCACTCACACCATTGATCCACCCCCTTTCTCACTCCAGATCCCCATTCCCCTCCTGCAACCCCTCCATTTCCAGCCATCCACCTCAAGAACAACATCCAAATCCAATAAAAACCCTTTCTCCCAATCAATCCTAACTCTGTCTGAGTCCTGTATTTGGGTCTCTTCTGTATATATAACAGCACTAGATTGACTAAAGTTCTATGTACAGGTAATAAATAAAGAATATAATTGATTTCAACAGACACTGGTGAAAATGAAATAAGTGCTGACAAGTCACAGGTGGACAGAAACAGCAGTTTGTTGTCTGTCTGTTTAGATTTCTAAATTGGGTTGGAGAAGTATAAAGTAAGACATCACAGGTTAAAGATTTAAATTATGCATGAAGTAGTGCGAGTGCTACATCTATAAAAAATAGACTACAAATGCATTCTACAAACAGTTCTGAATGATAGTTTTATAAGAATCAGATGGTATTGTAAGCCAGCACAGACCGCATAAAGGCGTTAAGTTTTGCATTTTGATGTGCTTACAATAAATTTAATATATATACCAACATAAATAAGATTAAACTCCCGTGAAATGATTTAGCGTTGAGTCAAACAAATAAATCTGGCTAATCTGATAATATATCTGCCTTTATCTTATCAATATATATTGGTATTGTGGTATACTGTGGCCTGTAAGTAAAATGAAATGCCAACACATAATTTACCTTGCAGATTTTGGTCAATATTCTGTGATTTTGATACCGTTGTGTAACTTATTCTTATTTCTTGGTTGATACAATGATTTATTAAACTTTTGAATGTAACCACCAAAACAGACTTGATTCATCTTTAAAATTTAGACATGAAATCATTTTAAGGATGACAACATATTAATCAAATTCCCCATCTGTACACATCAAAGGAACTACTACTACTGATTCTTATAAAACTATTATTCAAGAGAAAGTAACTATTACTACTACTAGTAAGTAATTTCTGTAATGTGACTGACCTAAGCAGAACACAGAAGAAGAATATGATAGATTCCATGAGCCATGAGCTGGCACACTATGCTTTCTCTCCCTCTACCTCTCTGTCTCTCTACCTTGGTCATTCCCTCTCTGTAAAATTTGCCCATGTCAGCAAAGCACACAATAAAGCTTCAAGAGGATCACATTATAATTTTCTTGAAGGGGTTAATGTAGGGACACAGCAGGAGTTGTATGATGACTCACCATTATTTGTGTCATGAGAGTAATATTAATACAAACATTAGAGAGGAAATTAAAATTTCCCTCAGAGTGGCTCTAAATAAGAATTTTCTAAACCCTATGTCATGATTTTTTGATCAAAAGATTCAATGCACGAACAATTTCTTAATTATGTTGATTATTGTGTAATTGGGAGCCCCTCGGTATTAAAAAGATGTTCATACTTTAATGAAGGAATTTTCTTTACCCAATTTTTCTGCACTCAATATTGGGAAAACAATATTCTCAGATATCACCAAACCATCAAGTAACTGATTTTAAGCAACAGTGTTTTGTGGATTTAGAGTGGAATCTCCTGTGCCACCCACGATATCCATTCATAATGAAGCATAGAGCAGAGGATTCAAGTCTGCACATCAAGGGAGTGTGAAGTTCCTAATATATCTTTGAGTCTACAGACTAAAAAACATTTCTCTGACTTTCTTTTGGAAATTGAGGATTTTTGGTAAAAATGAATATCTTTCTCTCTTCACTCAGCACTTTCAAACCATGCAGCACATTATGGATACAGTCAAGACCATAGGTGTTTGGACAGTTATACATCTTTTGTTCTTCAGGCTCTGAGGTTCAGTACAATCGATTTGAAATAAAATGATGGATAGTGTATTAATGTGCCAAGTCTCTAATTTAACTTGAGTATTTTTACATCAATATGAAAAGAACTAAGTGTCAGATATAGTACTTCAAAAGTAACTGAGCAGATACACATGAGGTCAGACAATATCATCATATTTGATATTTTGTAGAAAATCTTTTGCAGTCATGACTGCCTGGAGTCTTTGATCAGGTTATTCTGCATTTTATGTTATGAAAGATGCTTTATAAATAAAGTTTATTATTATTAATATTAATAATATTCATGAGTTATATTTACTACAATTGTTTTATTCTTATTATTCTTATTATTCTTATCATCATCATCATCATCAATAATAATAATAATAATAATAATAATAATAGTAATAATATTAATAATAATTGTTATTATTATTATTACTATTATTGTTACTAAAATGGGCAGGATGCTGCTGCTAATGCCACCTCTCTACAATTTCCTATAAGCCTCCACCACCTAAAATTTGGACATTCAATTACAAATGTAAGAGCTAGAAAGGCTTCAACTCTCTGTTTCCCCAGCGCCAAATGTGCTTAAATAGCAGATTAGACCTAATAAAATCCCACACTGAAGTAGAAAGCATCATCATCGATTTTGGAACAAATTACTTTCCCAAGCAGCAGTCTGATCTTTCAAAGTGTGACTTGGTCAACTTTTGTAATATCGTCCAATCTTTAACACATACATAATCCACGTTTCTGAACCAATCCCTTGATAAGGCCATGGAATGGGGCATTTTGGAAAGCTGATTAGCCTGGCTTTCATCTGCTTGTGATGCTGCTTTTTAATTTTTTAAATCAATAATTAATGTCTTTTAAACAGAAGTGGGGGGGGGGCTTCTTTTACACATCGTATTTCACATCCCACTTGACAGTCATTTTTAACCTTAATTTGGGTAGACAGTTTAGGACTAAGTGCACTGCTACTGTCCGAAAAGCCAAATTTGACCATTATCTGCACTCTTTAACCATTTCCTCTTCTTAGTACAGAATTAAGAATATGTTCAAGAGTTAAATATAAATTAACCAATTTTGTGTAATTAGAATATTTAATAAAGCCCATACAATGCACTCCACATTAAACCATGGGCAATGGCCTATGAGGACACAACTAGTGAAAGAAAGTTACAAAAAGACAACACTGGTGTCTGCAAAAACTTCCATAGATAAGCCACAGTCTTTCTGGGATAGCTTTCTATGGACAGATGGAACCAAAGTAGATCTCTTTGGGAATGCAGTGCAGCAACTATGTTTACAGACAATGAGATGAAGGCTATTAGAAAAGTACAACCTACCTACAGGAAAACATGGTGGATTGTTGTCTGTACCTAGCCACCATCAATGTGTAAAACACATTACAGGGGAGAACCCCACATTATTGTGTGTCTGGCTTTTTTTTTTTTTCCCCTAGAAAACAAAAGGTGTTGTGGTCACTCTTTTCTGCCATGTGGTTTTCTTCCCATAGGTTTTCATGTGGAAAGGCAGAGGCAGCTGAGAAAAAGGCAGACTGTGAACATACCTTTGCTGCTGTTCTCTAATGCAGTCACTTTTTTGCCATTGCGGATTACTCTTGCGGCATGCCATGCAGTAACACACACCTGACCACGAATTAAACAGCCTGTCATTTTCCCATTTCTCAGAATCAAGCCAATCTCCATTTATTTTTGAAATTGTTATTTATCTCTGATACATCACATGGATGCAGCTTAACTGAATGTTATTTACTAAGCCGGATCACCTGGTAGTGTTATTCCCAAATTCTGTAACACCAGAGCTGGTCCTGACCTACCTGTTTCCCTAAAAAAAAAAAAAATCTGCTAAGGGGCCCTCCTACCTGATCCCTGAGCCACAATGCAGTCATCTTTTAAGAGCTGCAGTACATAACCATTATTGCTTACTGACATTTATCAGATAATCAGTTTTATTTCACGCTCACTTTTCGCAGGTTTAAAGTCACAGAACACATCCCTGGAAGTTAATGGCAAGAGAAGCACTGCCCAGATAGGTTAGCGAACTAGACTGGAGAAACACTTCCAGACAGTATAACAACTTATTACTATTCCTATTTTCTGATATCAAACATGGGGGACACAAGATCCTACTTTTACCTAACTGCTGTTCCTGTAAGTCGTTTCCTTGCTGTTTTTTAATTTTTTTATTTTCATGGCCAGAGGCACAGTTCTGATTCATTCTCTCATTGAAATTGTAAACATTGACACCCACTTTGACATGACAGGCAGGCAGTGCCCTTGCATAATTTTCAGGGCCCCGGACAACTTGTGTAGTGAGTGTATGGGGCCACATAGCACTGCATAACCACCCCCCCCCACAATTCCCTCGATCCTGGCATTCCAGAAAAGGAACTGATACACTCAGAGGTATTCCAAAGGTTTGGACAGTTTGGAACAGATCCTCAAAGAAATTGTCATTTCTGAGTCCAATGGTTCTCACATCTTTCCAACTATACAGCATGTGCTGGAATATCTTGACCCTGAAATGGAGGATCCAGGATTTTTAATATGTGGGGACAATATGTAGCTATTAACTTTTCTACCCAACAGCCTCTGCAGACTGTGAAATACTTAACACATAACCCAGCTCAGACTATATATGGTCATGAGTTTAAAATGTAACACTGCATGGTTAAGCAAATTAAAACTTTGGGAAAATAAATTCATAACCTTATGACTCTAATTAAACAGCTCAAACTGCATCAATGATGTTGGTTTTAACAGGAAACCTGAAAATTCTGTCTAAATTGTGCTCTTTTCGTACATTGACTATACCGTCCATACCATACTGTACAATACTAAACTATGTTATATTATACAATACTATCAAATTCAACTTTATTATCCAAAACAGAGAAATCATTTGGTCAGTGGTCATACACTAATGAAAGCAATACAAAAAGTACATATAGTACTTTACACATACATATAGTAAACAAATAAGGTAAGACAATAACCACCACACCATACCATATACTAGTTATGTGGTACTTCTAACTACTATAGTAGTGTTAGTCATGATGAGCCATGCTGACACAGTGGAAGTGTTTTTCCACTGCACTGCACAGCAACGTGAAGTTGTTTACCTTTATGATATACTGGAGGTTGGATGGTCACAAACAACAGTCAGAGCTTGTCACCTGCAGCCCTTTTCAGCTCACCATAGCTGTTTCTTTATAAACTATTTCTCCCAGCAGTATCTAAAACTGATCTGCTGACTAAATAGCAGAATTTAAATATATCTGGTCTTGTAGCCCTGTTTTATTGAAGATAAGCAATGCTAATGAAGCTTTTCTAACTGTCAGAGTTATATTACATGTAACCTCAGTTAAATAATATATGCATATAACCTGATTAGGAAAATATGAAGAAATCTGTTAAGTCATACATAAAATAACCTGTCAGAGAAAATATATATATATAAAAACAGAAAGAGAAAAGTACAACTTAATCTGAAAAGATGAACATTTATTTTCTTTCAATGTTAATTCCCAGTTGTTTTGTTTTTTGTTTTGTTTTTTTTAAACAGCTTTACATGCAAACTTAGGGGGATAACTAAGCTAACCAACCGTGGCTTGTGGCCAGACAAACCTATACACGAAAGGCTTTCACTTCCTTTTGAGCTGCAGGAAGGAGGACAGCAGCCACCGTTATGAGGAATAGCAAAACAATTGGGAACAAAAGCTATAAAAGTTGACAGAAGATAGTTAGAGCAGCTGTGAGAAATCCCTCAAGCATAAACCACCTGGTGTGAGTACGACCAGGGGGTCCATAGTTGCTGCTGGCAAGAAAACATCAGCAGTGGTGAGATAATTTCTAACCGCAAAAGTGCTAACCACTAAGCTAATGCTAAACCAAGAAGCCAAACATGGGGAAATGCCATTTACTTGCGCTAAAAGTTGTTATTTTTAAGAGGAAAATGAAAACTTTTGTAATGCAATATATAAATTAAGTGGATATATTTAATTTTGGCACATCTGTTATGCACTGAATGTTTACTCGTGATGTTTTCAGCACATCTGAATGTTTGTTATGGTGTTTTAAGCACTTTAATCTGTACCTTTTCAGCACACTTAACGGCTCACTTGCAAATTGTTAAAATGTTCAGTCTGTAGGTTTCCATTGTGTGGCATTTTTCTAATGTAATTTGGTGTAGTGTTTATGCCAATTGTCATGTGAAGGAGGAGTAGTTTTATTGTGTTCTTTCTAATTGAGAGTTAAGAGGTTTTCTCTAGTAACCACTGAAACTTGAAACTATTTGTCATCTGTAATGGAATTTTTCAATTATCATTAGATTGAACTGTTATTTTTTTAAGTAATGCAGCGCACAATGAGAGAATATGACAGTATATACTGTCCTTTTTTTATGGTAAATTTTGTTAGAAAGGAAACAAATTCTGACCATACTCACTATAGGTCAGGATTTTTTAATCAACTTAGAGTTTGAATCTAGACACACCGGGACATTTTATTGTAAGCTACAGCTCAATGGAGACGAACTAGTCACTCAATTGCATTGAGAGAGAGTTTGACAATTGAAAGCCTAGGACATTAAAAACTGTCTCCACTACAACCAACTCACTCTATAGTGTGGTAGGATGAATGATTGACATTTTCACAGTGGTGCGAATTGACCTATCAACTAGCTCTGTTGTGGTGTAGATTAAACTGATTTCACATGAATGATTAAGTGACTAAGAAAATTGAGGGTCTAACTGAATGTTAGATATAGATTTACTGGTGAAATTAAACCCTGTTTTATCAATTACCCAGGTAATAATATTTTTTTCTTGTGCACAATTTTATTTTTCCATTTTTATTATGTCTTTCATTAAAAGGAAGAACTATTCTTCATAAAAGATATAATCTGTCAGCGTTGATTGTGGTGTGCTGTTTGGTACAGTCAATCTTAGAAGCTTTTGATTTAGTAAATAATCACATCTAGTATATTTTCTACAACCTTTTATTATATTTTATATCTTTAATCAATTTTGTAACTTTCAGTGAAGGGTTACATAAATTTTGAAAAATTATAACTTTTTATAACTTTCCCCAGTGTAAAGAGTATAATGTTAAGCAGCCGAAATGTTTGGTTTGCAATGGTGATGATTTAATAGCTCTGACACAGGTGACAGTGACATAAGGCTGACATCTGAAAAATCAGACATGAATGAAACTAAACTCAAAACCACAAATATTCATATAGAAGCTGTACAAAAGAGCCGTACACAGAGAAACTTTTATAAACAGAACTTTCTTTCTAGTCTACAGCACAGCCACATAGCTGCATAACAGGTTGACCATGGTCAGCCCTTTGACTAAGAAGGACCAGAGCAAAAGGGCATGGTTATCCCTTAATGTGGCTGGAGTGGAAGCACATCATCACAGCTCAGTTTGGTAAGGTGCGAACTGACCTGGGCCCATAAATCCCTAATAAAGTACCACATTGCATCATACCGTACTCTACGAAACTGAATCAGACAAGGTACAGGATACTTGTTTGTACCAGTAGGTAGATTTGGTTATACCAACATAAGAATGCCAGACTCTCACTGCCAGTCGGTGCAAAAGCTGTTCCATACCACAATACCGTAATATGCGATCAACAGCTTTATAATTAGCTTGTGCAGTGCCTGTTCAAAAAATGCTTGTTATCTTATTAAAAGTTCAATAATTTACTAAATTATCTTAACAATTATCATTTCATTTGTAATGCTATTTTATAATAACAATAACAAATACAATAATCATAATCAACACATACCTAATATTTTGTCCATCCCATTTATGTTAATTATGGTTGAAAATATATTCTGAACAGGTGTTCAATACATTTAAAGAGCATAGCTAATTACAGTCTCCAAAATGATCACTAAAATAAGCTGACAATCTCTTAATCAGATTCAATAAAAACTTGTGATTACAATCATCATTGAGGGGGGATTACTGGAGGGCTGTTGTATTATTCTGCATTAGTTTTTATTTGGTGTACCTAATAAATTGGCAAGTGAACTAGAGAATCAGAATTTTTACTAAAGACCTTTAGGACTTCTAATTTGAAAGAGGTATGACATTGAATTATTTAATCAGTTGTGAATATGTAGTTAAAGAAAATCACAGGTATATGTGTTTTTCCATCAGCAAGGAAAATATCTGAGGCAATTTAATGTTAGTTGAAGCCATTTTCTCATTCATACATGGCCCTTAAACAGAAAAACAAACAAACAACAGCTGAATAACACATAGTGTAATGTTAACCATAACAGCAGCTGTGCATGGATTAATCTTTCCACCTGTTAATATTCCTAATAAAGGCTATCATGCATGTGTGGCAATAAAGAAATAAATACAACAGTACTGACTTCTTGTCTCTGTGTCTAAAACAAATGCTCGAGGATGCTTTCCCTTCAAGTTACCATGTATAAGCAGAACTGCTCTGATGAGCCATTTCCAATTTGTAGAACCTGAGCTGCGGTCTAAATTGGTAGCTGCAGCTTGTTTGGTCAGGAATCCATGCTTTTACTGGGCCCAGCTATCCATGCAACACACTGTTGATGTAATCAATGGCATCCCTTCTGTGGATGTGTCATCCAAGCACTAACCAACTGTTACTCTTTTTATGTTTCTCAAGAACTGCTCATCCAAAAAGCTTCAGTCGACACTGAACTTCTCTGGGTCCTCAACAATATACATGTGAAGTTTGAAGTTGATTGGATAACGAGTTGTCAAGAAAATCAAAGGACAGACAGAATGAGACCGACAGAGAGTGATTCCTCTATTAATAGTTGGATAATGGACAAGAAGATAGGCTCTTTAATTATCATAGATAATGCTTATCCAGTTTTAACTGGCACTACTTTAAAAGGTAATTTAGAATAATATAAAGCAGGGGTGCATGATATGGTTAAAGTCCTCTATCTCAATATTTACAATTTCACATCATTATATTTGATATACAATATGTCATGATACATTAAATTTACTATTAAAAAAATAAAGATAAAATAACCAGATATGAATATCTGTTTTTAGCAACTCCAGTGAATGAAATTAAAAGTACTTCATAACACTGACACGACAATCCTATAAATTCAACTCTAACATGTTACTAATTTTAACCAACATGACAACCAAAACTACTAACAAGGTGTAGAGAGGGCTCATCTCCAAATAGCACTTAATGCACACTAATCATAAGGAGAAGAGGGCAAAGAAGGAATCATTAGTGCAAATGTGTCTCAAGGCTTGACAACACAGACAGATACACTGTTTTTACAACATTACCTGTTTTACCAATAATGGGTAAGAATAGGACACTGACAATCCAGTGTTACATGAGCGTCTGCATATAAGACTAATGAGATCATATATTTTGGGACAACAGGTAGTCATAATTCACTCCTTTTTGGCGGGATATACATTAGGTCACAGAGTGTAATTGATTTATTACAAGATTTTATTGAAAGTATTAAGGATATTTATGTAAATCGAGGATTTGTCCTTTTCTTTAAAGCTGAAAGTAAGAAGATTTCTGTCATATAGGGTTAAATTGATAAAATGCTTTAGTGCGATTGAACTATGAACTGATTTCCCTGGCACTGTCTTCTAAAGTAAATCAACAAATGTGATAGTTCTTGTTCTGTAAGAGAGTTGTCTTTATTCAAGCCGCAGCACTATCCCCTTACCTTTTGTTATTGTTGTTGTTGTTGTATTATTACCTTGTTTGTTTTTTTGTCCATTTTTATGTTTTATTTACACCTACAGTAGAGAGTAATGATGAGAAAAATGAAAAAATGGAATGTTTTTTGAAATAGTCTCAATAAAACAATTTTCTTTATTTATTGATTATATTATTTTTGATCAATTTTCTCTGTAAAAGCATCAGAAAATAGTGAAAAATGCTTGCAACTGCCGGTGAAAAATGTATTGTGCTCAAGTCAACATCATCCAATGTTGGTTTATTGAATAGCTGTCCAAAAGCTAAGTTCCAAAGATATTCACTTTACTATAATACAAGGAAAAGAAGCTCCTGATCCCATTCAAAGTGCTTTTGCTAGAAAAATTACTCAGACAAAAAAAAAATTGATTGACAAGATTAATTGATTATCAAAATATTTGCCAATTAATTTTCTATTGATCCAATAAATGATTAATTGCTCTATGTCCGTGTTAGGATTTGAATCCATTTAGCAAATACAGTACCAGTACATGTTAAAACGTGATGTTAGGATGTTAGCATTTTGGTGGCATAAATAGGACCAGGTCACATAATAACATCGGTTTTTTGAATAAAATCACTGAGCTGTATGTATATATAAAATATATTGCATCCACAATATCTTTGAAAGCTTTTCCTTTACTCATTATTGCACCATAGTTTTCAATACCACATATTACTGGTATGTCACACTGGAATTAATTTGTATGAAAGTGCTGTTTTCTGTTTCTTATAAAATGCTGGCAGTGTACAGGCTTGGCCACACCTCACACAAGAAAAAAGATCACCTTAAAATATAATCCAGATGTTTGAACAATTTAAAATATGTATTTGAGATATCTATGATGTCTTGTACTTTTCATGCCGTTATGTGTAAACCCCATGAAACAGAAAAGAAGCTTCTACTGTGTCACTGGTCATTTGGCTTATCTGAGGCTACAGGCAAAGTGAGCTTTCTGTGTGGCAGCTGTGACTCACACATTACTGCAACTTCACCCATCTGGTCAAGAGGGGCAATCTCTCTATCTTTGGTTGTGCATGTGTGCGCAAACACGCACACACACACACCCCTAAAGCTTGTAAATGGTGCCTGTCTCTGAAATTGGTCTCCATTAGCTCAACTGTGATTATTAACTTTCCATTGATGCAGCAGCATGGTCAGAAGCACAGTGACGTCAAGAAGTGTCCCTGATGGAAAAGCTGCACCAAGTCACCTACTGAGGAGTTGAACAAGTGTATGTGTGCAAAGCAAAGAGAGGAGGAGAAACAGACAATGTATGCATGTCCAGAGAAAAAGCAAAGAGCATACTTACTGCAAAGAGCAATGATGTGGCTGCTGTCTTCGTGGACAAATTTCTTAGTCACTGCTTCCTCCATAATCTGCTTCACCTGTAGACAATAGACCCAGAGTTCGTTAGTGTGCCTGGAATCCTTGTCAATGCCTTTACTTTCTCTGCCATTTTACCTGTCTTTACAAGACAAGCGGGATAGAGTCGGTACTAATCGCTGCTATCACAGTCAAGTATTGTGTTTGAGTTTTACATCATTCATATGAGGAGAAATTGATCTTCTAAGGACATCATTAAATAAAATTCCTTAAAAATTTCCTATAAAGAAACCATTATTGATTCTCTCTTGGGCTCTTATGTGGAAACTCAAACTACACAGAGTAGCTCAAGGTGACATCAAAGAGTCATGCACACTGTTAACTGACAACAGATCTTTGGGAAATGCAATGAAGACACACCACAGGATAAGCACATTGCATCAAAGACAGAGATAATTTAAAATGTTGAACAACATGTGCTTACAAGCCCATGCTTCAACAAGCCCCTAGATGTGGCAATCTTCATTACTCGCCAGAAAATGCGAAGGTGTTGGACAAAATGTAAAAAAAAAAATTTCAGATTTTTACAACAAGAGTAAAAATTGAAATGGTTTATGATGGAGAGAAAAGCAACAGTGTCCTCAAACCACAAGAATTTATATAAATATGAATGTACCCAGCAAATGTCATGCCCATCTGCCAAATGAGGTTACATGTGTAAAGACATTTTGCCTGACTGTGGCATTAAAGGAAAGCACAGCCATGTCCATATTGGTTTCTTCTGGAGACTATGAATGCATTCTGTAAACCACTAATTGTTTTCTTTTTCTTTTTTTTTTTTAATACAAGTGGAAAATTTAGCTTGATCAAGGTGGTCAGAGGAAGGGTCAAGGGGTTATCAAGACATTAGGGTCATTCTCATTCTCTGTTTCAGAATCCTTCAGGTTTATATTTGTGCGTTATGGTCTCTGACACAGAAACATGTCAGTGTACATCCTTGAAAGCATTCTTGATTGGCTGTGCAGTCATAAAGGGTTTTTTCATCACCATGCCAATGATTTTCTACTCATCCACAACACTTGTACTCAGTCTACCAGGTCGATTTCCATCTTCAAGTTTTCTTGTAAACACCTGCTTTTTTAGATTATTCCCAACTGCTGATTTAGTCAAACCCACTATATTTAAAAATCTCTGATTGATCTTTTAAATGACAGTTCTCAACTCTGAATCAGCTCTGAGCAATGTGTGAGCTTTTTTCTTCATGAAATAACATTGAAACAACACAGCTACCCAAAAAAAACCCAAAAGAGCGCTAATGGGTATACTGTATATGTTGTTTGTGTGGACCAGTACTCACAATGTAGTATTACAGGAGGATTATAATAAAAACAGAAAATTGAGCTTGCTCTCTTGCCTGAGGGGCGTGATTTATTGAGCAGGTTATAGCAAAAAGTACAAAAGTGTTTTTGGTTTGTGATTAAAAAAATGAAACTTATATTTAACTGATAAAGAACAACTGCTACATTAAAGCCTCTTACATTATTACTTGCTAATATATTACTGCATTACTGAAATCTCCCCAATTCAACTTTTGAAATCTCAAGGAGAATTCTTCAAATGTCATGTTTTGTACAACTAAGGATCCAAAGCCTAAAGATATTTAATGAACTATTAGATGAGAGCATGAAAACAACAAATCATCACAAATGAAGAGCTGGAATGTTAGTCAATTTTATCCATAAAAAAGGTTAAAATAATTGCACCTCACCAACAGACTTTGGACAATGAAGGCCTACATGCACACCTAAACCTGGAACTCAGCTAAAGACCACGTGTTGCTAGCTGAGAAATAGAAAGAAGCAGCCCCCAACACGTGGTCTCGGTAGAGTAACCGACCAGATGAGCGACCCCCAACACATCGCAGTGTCAGCTGATCAGCAGCGCTCCCCCAAAATCCACGGCTCCCATTGTGTTAAATCTGCCACGGTCAGTCCCCAACCATGATGTCACCTAAAGTTATATTAACACAGAAATTCCTGAAACTCACACTTCTGGCTTGGACCTTCACTACAAACAGTGAACTCCTCTCCAATAGAAGTAGCAACAATAGCCGCTCTCAAGACTAGACCCCGTCCCACGTGGACCACTCTAGTCATAGTCAGGAGTTCCTGTGTACACCATTAACTATTAGGCCTACGGATTTCCCTCGCTGGTCGAGCTGATCTCTGCTCTCCCCATGTGTTGAGAAAACACAGTAAAGCCTGGTTCGAGACCACGGATCGACCCTCTCACTTGGATGCCTGCTGATGCAAAACCTGGTAGTTAACGAGTCCTACCCAGTTCAAGAAGGATAATGCAGACTTTGCTTCTTTTAAAGTTGACTCAATAAAACTCCGCTGTGAGCCAGAATTAGGTCACCTCGCCAGAGACTAGCCATCTCGCCAAGAAGACAAGTTAGCCACTGGTAGCCAATGCCGACTCGCCTGTACAAAGGACACTGAGGACGAATTAAACACACTGCTTCACCTGCAAAAGAGTAAGAGGCTTATAGCTCTGGGCAGATGTTAGTAATTAGTGTGTGTTAAACTGCTGCTGTTACAATATTGTGAAATTTTGTTTGTGCTCCTGCTGCTATTTGTTCACTTATGTTACCAGACTTGAATGAATTGTGATTCAATCCATCTGCAGCAGATAAATTCTGTCTTGCGCTGCACTTGCGATCGAGACCAGTACTTTCTGTGTTAGTTAAACGTCCAGACTCACGCCGCTAGTTAGCTGAGCCGAGTGAGTTTCTGCGTAACACAGATAAATACTGCCCCTCGATCACGATCACCAGAACGTTGCTGCTGAACACTTCTACCTCTTTCTTTCCTTACCAACACAAACACACACATTCTTATACCAACACCTGAGTTAAGGGAAGTTTGACCCACCAGCTCAGCCGTTCTCCTTTGTTGAAGTCACATGTTACTGGTGAGCTGCCATTACACTCGACAGACTTCCTTCTGGCCGACCCTCATGTGACGTGACCGTAACGAGTCACATCCGCCATCTTGCTCCACCTTCCCTCCGGGGCACACACACACACACACCAATACTTGTTTGTGAGCTGTAGTTGGTTGCCAGTAGTTGTAGCATATGATAGGATCTGCTAGACAGAAGTGATATGGATTGGAAATTGATGTCAGTGATGTTAATAAATCCTGTTATATTTTAAAGAGAAGTTGCCCTGGTGTTTTTCTGTTCGCATATTGTGATACAGAGCTGGTTGACGGAGTCAGTGCCGACCTCCACTCCTTCTCTGTTCACTCTGGAAATACCAATATTTCCCAAATATTGGCATTTCTAAGGGAACACCCCTTTGAGACTACATCCACTATTTGGTTATTGGTCTGGGTCTTCCCGGTGGTGCCCTGATTATTATTAATTTTATTAAATTTAATAAGATTCATTCAATTTTAATAATAATTAATAATTATCTTTGATAAACACAAGTTTTCATACATAGACCCTTTTTTCAGATGCTCAAATGTAACTGGACAGATACTCATTAGTTTCATTGCTAGGTGTTGCCTGTTCCCTCATGTTCCATGACAAATGAAGCAGATAAAATCTATGACTGAATCAAAGTGTTTGCTTTATATTCGGTAGCTGTTCATGGGAACTCACATTATACTGAGTGTTGACTGAAATAAAGGAGGTCATCATCAGGCTGAAAAAACAAACAAACAGAAAGACCTATAAACAAGCAACAACTGAATGTGGCTGCTGTAAAGGCCTGGCAAAGAATTTAAAGAGAGGAAACTCAGCATTTGTTGATGTCCACTGGTTCCTGACTTCAGGCAGTCATAGACTTTATAGGATTTTCATCCAAGTATTGTAAGCGATTCTAATATATATATAATTTTGTTGGTTTTGTCCAATTACTTTTGAGTCTCTGAAAATGAATGACTATGTATAAAAATGGCTGTTCAATCACATCTTGATGACCTCATTTCAAATCCATTGCACTAGTTTACAGAGGAAAAATTCTATCAATTGTGTCACTGTCTAAATAATTATAGACCTAACTGTATGTAGTGTTAAAATGTCACAGGATTGTAATGCGTGCATTTTTTGTATATATTTTTCCTGTAGTGCTTTTCCTGTAGTGCTATCCACCACACTGGCAGGTAAATGTTTTTTACCAAAACAGCCATTAGAAACTATTCTGAGAGCCTACACCACATTTTGTGGTCCAGAAGCTCTGCTTCTGCCCTCTTTCTGAATGCAGGTAACATTTGTGAGGTATCTCACCTGCTGCCGGTTGAGTACAAATAATAATAAAATATTGTAGTAGCCTATAGTATAGATGAGTGTTCAGAAATCTTTTTGGTGCCAATGTAACAACTTGCGGATTCTAAATGTGACGTGAGAGATTAGCTAAATAGATAACATTAACTTAGTTAGCTAGCTAGCTATTTACCTTTTTATCCACCAGCCACCTTGGCTGGTGGATAAAAAGTTAATTTCAGACGCTGTTCTGAAGTAACACTTGATGGAGTTGATAGTTTGTCTTGTATGCGCTTGTTGGCCTGCAGCAGCTTTCACACAAAGAATGGATCAAACATTTACAGATACTACACCCAGTCATCATTTTCTCTCCTTAAAAGTACAATATCCTCTGCCAAATCAATGTCTACACTTTTCCTATTAAGAAAATAGGGTAAAAAAATTGACATTTAACCTCGGAGTAAAAAATAACAAGTGGATATCACTGCAGTGTAAAGAGCATTCCTGGGCTTTCAAGCTCCTGGAGCAGCAGTTGTAAGATGAGTATGAGTAGATTTTGGCAGGAAGAAACATTTCTGTCCAGTAGGAGTTTTTAGTCTGAAGGAGAAGTTACCCAACACTCTGCTGCATAATGACAGACTACCTCTTCAGGGAAGAGGCAACTTAATGCTGTTTACCTATGAGTTTCAATGTGTCAACCAAAGCACTAAAATTAACAAAAAACATGCTTTTAGAAAATTGGAAGCCTATAGCAGCAGCTTGTTGACTGGTCAAAAATAGATTTACTGAGCTTGAAGTCTACTTTTTATTTTTAGCTCTCCTGTATAGGGTATCTTTTAATTCCAAGCTTGTGGTATCTCTGAAATCATCAGGAGACACTACCACATAATGATCTGGCATTTCATATACAATAATTTTTGTAACCCTCAAATCTTTTTAGCCACAACAGCAGTATGGATCTACGGATTGAAATATTAATAGGTCAGTCAACTAGTTCACCCTTTTGGTTAAGACCAAAATATCTTGAATTATCTACAGACAGACATACAGGATCCTTAGAGGATGAATCCTGGTGAGTCTGGAGAGCCCCTGACACTTCATCCAGAGCCACAATAAGGTCATAAGTTTCCCCTTGTCTAGTGAAAAACCTTGACATTTCCTGAGGGGATTGGTATTTCATAAAACAATTCATCTACCCCACAGGTTGGACTGTTATAACTTTGGCAATGCTCTCACTTTTCATCAAACAAAATAAAACAAAAGAAACCTATAAAAAGTCTCACATGGCGGGAAATATCGACAATCATTTCAATGTGTCACTATGAATGCAAGTGAATGTATAGAAATGCATTAACATTTCCCCAAGCATGTATTCATCTTTAAACAGCACAGTGAGCATGATGCCTTTGAAAAAAGATATGATCCTGTGGATGGATTATTTTGCCACTAATCTGTTTTTCCACAGATTGCTATGATAGAGAGCAAGGTGAGTAAAAAACGACTTTTACTATATCTTAACCTCATGTTTTCATCTTTACAGTCACTTATTTGCTTCCACATTGTGGTCTACTATCTTCCTGATTAAATAAGATAGTGATTTTCAGCCTTTGAGCCCATCCTTCCATCCTGTCATTTCAGTTCCATCTTATCAGCTCTGCAGACCACAGGTCTGATAACTGGATCAGAGTAATCCCTGCACTCTCTTCATTGCCTGTCATTATCGCATTAGTCAAAGAGCTTTGGTGGTATGACACCTCATACACCTAAACTAATTTGTCACTGCTTGTTGGAGAAATTATATGACTGGCAGCCATACTATTACTTCAGCAAATATTATAGATACAGTATTTCTTAAAACCAGAAGGTACACAAAAAGACCTGCTACCATCAGGACCCTGACATTAATAAATTAAAACGCACTTTTTGTTTCAGTACAAGAGACATCTGCCTCACTGCTGTGATATTAATCACCAACTGATGCAATTTAACTTAATCAGGAGCTGCTAAAGCTTTCAGTTGCCAAGCAATACTGAGATAGTGGAGTGCCAATTAAAGAGATAGGGAGCTTTAAAGCGGGAGCAAAAGGGCTTTGTTTTAACCAGTATCTCTCAGTCCAGTTTGCTATGCTTTAAAATGTCAGAAGGCATTGACTATCATGTCATGAATAAATTGTGGCAAATAACTAAAGCTCTAGAACAATATAATTAGGGAAAACATATGAAAACAAACTGGAAAATTGTATTACATATGACAGCCAATAAGTATGAAAATTTACATTCAGCTTCAATCATTTAAAAGTACAATGCTGTGGAGACCTTACAAAACATCCCACTGACACAGAGAGTAGTTTTCTTTTAAATGTTGGAAACCAGGAAACATGAGGAATTAATGCTACAGGATCACAAGTCATAATGACCAGAGGTGTGTTTAAAAATGCAGAACGGAGTGTCAAGACACAGCTTTCAATAGCCCAGTGCACTCTCTGCAGATTTTGGACATCGAAATATGCAAAACTGAACATGATGGAAAAATTAACATACATTTCACTTCTGGCTGGCTTAAATACTTAATTTTGATAGTACAACAAATAGTAGGGGTCTCAATAAAAACTGTGGACTTCTGAAAACAACTCAAAAACCCTGACAAAATTAATATCTCTAGTATAGTCACTGGTCTTTTCCAGTAAGTAAGTGTGCTGTAGTACATGAGTCTATCTTGAGAATTTTTTTTCTGTATCTCTGACTTCTTGTGGGTGTTTTGACTCTGATTTGTTTCATCATTGTGGATAATTTGGTGCAGACATGTTGCTATGTCATCTGTGTTTTGACTACGACTTGTGGGTGGTTTCCAACTTGTGTCAGGCCCTGTTCCCGCCTGGCATTAGAATGTATCTCCACATGCATCTCAAGTGACCACTTGTGATTGGATCCCACCTCCCTGTTCTATATGCATATAGACACATACATCATTTCCATTTGCAAAGATCAAATGCATTGTTTTTAACCAGCAGGAGGCAGCAATACTCTTCTTGAATAGTCTGCCACAAATTAAAAGAAGAAATCAAAACAATACAGACTGGATCTATTCTCTTGGTGTGTTACAGACAAACCAAATCACCCAAGATGTTTGGCACACTTTTAATAAATCCCTTTTTAAAACTTTTAGCCATTGTGGACAAAGCAAGCTTATGCGATTAGTACAACTCGTATTTGTTTGTGAATGAGTTCATACATTTGTTTACGAAGAGGACGTCAGTTAAGTAGGCAGTCCTTCAATGTGGCCTAGGACACATTCATGTTCACACTCCTAAAAGAATATGGCCACATGCGGCTCATGAAACCTCTGAATGTCGTCTGAGTTGGCAGACATCAAATTCGTCCTCACCTGTACTTACAGCTGTCCACTTGTGATCGGATCAGTCAAGAGTCATGTCCATGACAGGTATGAACAGAGCCTCAGTCTAGATGTTGTTTTGAAATGCATTTGTCTCGGTGTCATGGTAGTTATCCATGAATTGTCTTGGTCTGGTTAGTGCTTTGACCAGTGTTTATTTCAATTCTTTCGGTGGTTTTTGACTCGAATAAAAACAATCTAAACAACTAACTCTTGCCAGCTTTTACTCCATTGTGTTTTGGATGCTGTGTTCATGAGCATGTTGTTTGTTTGATGACATTATATATTGTAATAGTTTTTTTGCCTCAACTATGAGAAAGAATAGCCACTACCATGCCGTATAAGATACTCTGGATTTCTCCATTTGTGCCATTGCCTTGGTAATGTGCTTCTATGAATTTGGGGTGCAGAGCTTCTTAAGGAGCAGTGGAGGGAGGAGTGTATTTGCTTTGCTGTTGAGTTCAAATATCAACAGTCTTTCTCCTGGAAACTGATATAATTTAAAAGCATCTGATTTCATTCACCAGACATGAAATGTTGATTACATTCAGTTAACTCTGGGTTAAAGTAGAGAGAGAACATTGATTTTAAATTATCTTTTTGGGTTGGGTTATTGGCTTATATATTTTTAGCATGACCTTTCCTCTCCCTTATAATGATGGAAACTACATGCTCACATTTGCATTCACTCAGACTGAAGTATAGCCCATGAGCCACACCTTGCAACATTCAGTGTTACAAACAGCTTCTACTGATTTAAACTGGTAATTCACTGGAGTAAAAACCTTTCTTGCTGCAGCTTTCTGTGATGGCAGCATAAGAATTAGAATGGGAGTGGGTAGGAAGGTTAAAGAAGTAATGATTTAATTCTCACTGGAGAGATGAGACATTCATCACCAGGAACCTAAAGCCTGTAGCACTGTTTGGGTTGTTGATGTTTGTGCTACTGGTAGAGACAGCAGTCAGCATTACAACGTGTACTGAAACGAAGCCTTGCTACAGTGCTTCAGACAGAGGGTTTAACCAAGGCTTTCTGCCAGCAGAGGTAACTAATTATTTGATGCTCAGTGCCTAAGAAAAAAAAAATAGTACTTCTGTAATAAATTTGAAGAATAGTACACAAATTTTACAGCATACATGCATATCAGACATATGACATAAAATACATTTTAGATAAAATTCAGAAAGATATTTAAGGAATATTATAAATGTATTAAACTAATATCTCTTTAAAATATATGATACACTTCATTTTAATGATCATAGGGGGCCACACGAGATTTAAATTGATAGAATATACTTAACCTGAAGCAAATAGGAAAATGGGGCAAATGAAGCATTTGACAAATTGAAAGCAGGTACAGTTTACCTAGTGTGGTCCAATTATTCATCACCATTTTGGTAAACTTGCGTTACCAAACTAAATAGGATTCTGTCCTGCACATGTAAACACAGGAATCTACTCGCGAAAACAAGCTTAATATTAATGAAAGACATACAAGGGTATCGATGTGATTTAGAAATAAATAATGAAAGAAATTGATAGCGGAAAATGACAATGTGGAGCTCGACGGGCCGCCAAAAAGCAGCGCCTACCTCTCGTTTGACGTTCCATAATAATTTCTCTTTGTATTCTTCCTCCGTGGAGCCATCCATGTCTGTCTCTCCGTCCGCGATGTGCACGACACAGGTCTGTCCCTCAGACACTCCGAGTCCTTTTTCCCAGCCTTTCAGTACCACTGTCCTTTTATTGCTTATTTCCCTGTTCCTTCCCTCGGCTGGACTGACGCAGCCGAACAGCTTGACGACTACGTCAGAGGATCCGCCTTCCCAACTACACCGATCAATGGAGGAGAGGGATCACCGGAGCTCGCACAGCCCCGCAGCATCCAACCCTGCCCAGCCCGCAGCCTGCAGCCTCTCAGCCTCTCAGCCTCTCAGCATCCAGCACACCAACCTGTGGACTCTCCAAGTTATTTCAGGCATCTTCTTCTTCCTTTCTCGGGCAGTAAAGAGTCACAGCAGGGAAGCCGCGTGAAATCCTGGCAGATCATGCGGGGAGGTTTAGGTTTGTCGTCATTTGTTGGTTGGAATAAATTGCCAGGGTTCATATCTTGTGCAGACAGACCCTCATTTATAGACATGGGACTCAACTGGAGGAAACATAATACATTTTAATGAGCTCACTAAAATATACCTTTTGAATGACTCGATTCATAAGCTTGGCACAGTAGCACCAACGTACACGTGCAAAAGGAGATTGTAGTTGATCAAAAGAATTCCAAAAATATTCCAAATTAAAGGCACACGTTGCTATTTTCTGTGCTAATGCTAGGTTGGCTTGCTGCAAACTAAATGACGTCACAGCAACATGATATAGAATAATCTCCTCTGTCGGAGTCCCAGATGTAGATACCATTTATCTTTTCAAATGAACTGGTATGACTGATTCTTTTTATACATTTTTAATAACCAAATAAAGGGAAAAAATCCCTCTGTTTAAATCCCGGTCATTAAGGGATGTCATCGAAAGGGATGTGCCACGAAATGGGCTGAGGGTTTACCTGCAACTATCAGAAATAATGTTATCTGCAGATTAGCTTTTCACTTGGTATTTCTGTTCCATGATAAACTAACTTGAATTGATTCCCACATTGTAGACATGTAAGTTAGCTTTATTTTTTTTTTTTTAATGTCTGCCAAAATCAGTCATTTGGTAAATGTGCTGAAACGATCTTCCTGATTTGGATTACTTAACTGGATAGTGTGACCCCCTTGACCATTGATTTTTTTCCTTATTTTATTTAAATATATCTTATATGTTATTCACAAGAAAAAAGAAATAAAAGTAAAGTCTGGAAAAATATATATATTGGTAATTTAGTGCTGCAAAAATATTTTTGTCTGCTCTCCTATCCAGTTAAAATCATCAACTCTCATCAGAGGATGCAGTTGAAGTTAAAAAAAATCCCTTATGGAGAAAAATGCATATTATATACATATTAAAGTCCAGCTATATACATTTGCTTTTAACACTTTGACACAGTATTTGAATTTGAATTTGATGTTTGGATCAAGAAGCAGTCATATGCAACTTCTGACAAGGTCCTCCATGTAAAAAAAACACGGGAACCGCTGCTGTCAATGACAGTCTATATTAATTTTGTATTTCTGGGTATTTTTGTATTGCTGTCCATATTACATAGAACAAATCAACAGGTTCACTGTTTGGATTTTGAACAGTGGTTACATTGTAACAATAAAATGTTTTCCTGTTGGATGCAAAAAAAAAATCTACATTTGACTGATTACTGTAACATGTAACTTATTTTTTATGATTCAAATTTTGCCAAAAGTACAAATTAAAATGATGTAGTGATGACAGTAAGTGTTTGGGGTAAGATTTAGAAAAAGTTTGCTCATATTCTCACTTTGTATTCAGATCACATGTCCAATTAATTAGATTCCCTTGGCATAAAAATGCTTTGGTAATTTGTTTTGTTTGTTTGTTAATGTTAAAATAGACTGCTGATCAGTTATTGTGTCTGACATAGGCACAGAATGTACATGCCTGTGGACAGTTAGCTGATTGTCAGCAGTAATCTGTGTATGAAGTTTTATTTCACAAGATTTTTATGAAATGAAAATAAATATTAACAGAAATTTATGATTATCCATTTTCAGCAATGGAATTCCATGTATTTCAAAGGTGTTTAATTATGTATCCATCTCTGTATATATTATGTTGTTTCACTGTAAATGGCATAATACACCATTCACATGCTAGATTCCAGTTGCCTTTACAAACACAAGGAATTTCAAAGGAAATGAGCTATGCATTTAATCTGTACTACTACTGCTTCACATTGAAAGTTTTCAAGTTGCAAAACACAGGGTGGCTCATTTTGCAAAGAAGCCACAGGAAACATAGTGTATTTACAACCACGGTTACAGCCAACCACAATAGTTCAACTTAACAACAGTCATTTTCTGGAAATTTTCATTGATTGATCGTTTTTTGAATATTGCAAGGTGTAATGGAACAGTAAGGAGCAGCCACAGTGAGCTGTTAGAGGAACAGCTGCAGGTGACAGCCTGCTCCAACTCCTCAGCAAGGTAAAAAGCTCACACAGTTTGTAACATGAATTATGATTGCTGTTGCTAGTGACATGATGGAAAAAGGAAGATTACAGATGGACTTCTTTATTATAACAAGGGAGGATTGTCTGATTGCTCTGTAAACCAATCAACCAGTTACTTTACTGTTGTACTGCTGACAAAGTAGCTGCTTAATGAGTGTATCTGCCTCTCGGCCTCAGCGGTTCTTTGAAGTAGCTACATACTTTTGGTCTCCTGATTCTTAAATTCCCACTGTAGATTTTCCAGTTATTCCTGCTCACTAAAAACTAACCAAAGACAAACTATAACAGGTATAACAGCTTTTATCTTCACAATTGGAAAAAAGGCATTATGGTAAATTGCATTAAAACGTGTTAAAGGCAGTCCTGGTAAAACTAAAACAAGTTCATCTTTGAAAAAAAAAGGCTATTTTAAATGATGTAAATGCATTGGTGAAAAATACAATCTATAAATATGAAACATGCTCTCCTACTGATTCAGAGTGTAAGTGCTATGATTTGAACCATGCTTCATCTATAAAATAGTGCGTATGACATATTGATTTTTTTTTCTCGTCCTAATCTAAATTTAATTAAAAAAAAAAACCAACAACATAATTCTCTTCATATTTGAAGTAGCTGCTCTGAATCCTCTGAAAATAACTTTTAAATTATGATGGATAGAGCAGAAAACACCACAATATCTATTGTAAAAAGTCAGATGTAATTACATCAAGGTCATATTTTGGACTTCTTTTATATAGTGGTAGATACACTAATAAAAAAATAAAAAACAAACATATGAGCATCAACATACTTCCTGTCTGAATGTTCATCAATGTGAAAAGTTAAATTCAGTCCAGCTGTTTGGGGCTATAGTCTCAGTGTCCCAGTTGCCGGTCTTCATATGTGCTGTACCTCTTGACATGAATTCGACGAACGCGCTCATGGGGCTCAGCTCCCCCGGGCCCTTCCTCCTCCTCACTGTGAGAGCTGCAGTTGTTATAGCTTCGACGAGTGGCCTCCAGCAAGGAGTTGTCAGGAAGTGGCATCGTCTCATACAGCAAGGTGTTGAGAGTCTCCTCATAAATTCGAGCTTCAGGAAATTCCACCTGAGATAGAGAGACACAGACACTATTTCGGTGTGAATAAATGTATTTAATACACTAGACAATATACAGATCAAAATTATATGTTACAAGCAAAACAGTTGGGGGGACAAAAAAACTGCAGTGCGACAGTACACATGCACAAAAAATTCCCACCTATATAGTCTGCCACTACTGATTTAGTACCATTTGTTGCACGCGGTAAAGGATCCAGCTTCCAACAGACCTTCAGACTCTTTTGGTTTCAAAGAGTAACTTTTCTGGCAATAGCATGTAATTACTTCTCAAGTATTATGTCTCATAATATGGTCACTCTAGTTCCCTCCTATTTTTGAAAGATATTAGAATTCAAACAATAGCGTTTACCATCTCCCACCAACATGTGATGAAATGTGATATTATCCTTTCTGCAGTTTTTTAAAATTTTTTTATTTATTCATTTACTTTTTTTTTTCTTTTTTAATTTTTTTACACTGGGCATCATTTATAACTGTTGATATTTATTTAATTATTAATTAATTACATGCCAAGTTTGTCATATACATCCAGTCAAGCAGTGTTTTACTATGTCTGCAGTAATCCCCCAATTGTTCCATAAGCAAGATACAGGCCAATTTAAATCTTAAATATTGACATCTTTGAGTCATTTGAACTATAAGCTAAAGGTAATTGCTGGCTCACCACCACATTCCAGAACAAACAGAGATCATGGTGATGTACATCATAGTGCTGTTATAGTGACAATATCAATGCAAGTATTTGTCAGGTGACATGTTACTGAAAAGTCTTCAAGGCTCACATTTCCCTTAACCCAGAATATCTGAATCCCATCAACCGTATTACCTAACTGATTATTATAATCATCAATTATAGGAATCTGAGCAACATTAAACACAGCATTAGTGAATAGTTCATAGGTATATTTAAAAAACACAAGCAAATTTAAAAAAAAAACAATCAAACATATTTCAGTGCAATTTACAATAGTGTTAAGTAGTTTTTCCAGTGATATTTCTTCTGTAAGCATGTAGCCATGCTGCCAGGTGCAGAGAGTATGCTGTACATGCTGCCGGGGCTACCACACACACAGTCTACACCTTTTCTAGCCAGCTCACAGTCACCAATCACTCACATATTGCATGTGTAAGTGAGACAAAAACTGTTTGTTTAGAGTTAAATACAGTTTTATTGCTAAATATGGAGTGAGTGAGTGAGTGAGTGAGTGAGTGAGTGAGTGAGTGAGTGAGTGAGTCTCTCTCTCTCTCACACACACACTCACTCACTCACTCACTCACTCACTCACTCACTCACTCACTCACTCATACTGGTTGAAATTATTGACAGCCCTGAATTTAAAGTTCAGAATTTAGAATTTCTTTAGAAATAAATAAAAATTAACCAATTCAGCAACAATGACAGGCTCTAAACATTTCTTGTAGCCATTTAGAAGCTTCTTGCAAATATCTGCTGGTAGTTTCTCCCACTCTTCCATTACTATGCATTCAAGCTCTTTTAATTTCTCCAGAGTCTCTTTTGTAGTTGCAGATTTCACCTCTCTCTAGTGGTTTTCAATGGGATTTAGATAAGGACTCATTGCTACAGTCCAACAGTCCAACCTTTCCTTTTCAACCATTTTTTTTGCTAGTATAAGTGTTTTCGGGTCACTGTCCTCCTGACAAACCCAAGACCTTCCTTTTAAATCTAGTTTTCTTACACTGGGTAACACATTTTGCTCTAGAAATCCTTAGTAATCTTTCGATTTTATCAATCGTTTCATACCTTCAATGCCTCCAGTACAAGAAGCAGCAAAACAGCCCAAGAGCCTGATAGAACCTCCACCATGTTTTACTGTGGGTAGGGTGTTCTTTTCCTTATGGGCTTAATTTTGTCGCCTATAAACAAACTGATGCACTGCATTCTCAAAAAGCTCTAATTTGATTTAATCTGTCAATAGAACATTAACCCAAAAAGACTGTGGCCAAGAGTGGTTATATGAGTTATCATAGCCTGTCTCTCTGCTCAAACCAGTCTGGCCAAAAATATTAGTCCTGCTTTTTTCTGTCTCTCATGTGTGGTATAATCATTGCCCGCCCCCTATGGAGTCGTACTTGGTTTAGAGTGCAACGTAAGGTACAGACTAAAAGCAAAACAGCGCTCCAGATCAGCTTGAAGACTCTTCAGATATCTTGCTAGGTGTTTTTTCTACAATCTGCATCAGATTTCCATCATTGAGTTTCTTCTTAGTACTACATTTTAATAAGTTTATGACTGTGAAACTTCTTGAAAACATTATAAACTGTTGAAAGAGGGATTCTAAGATCTTTGGCAATTACCTAGTAACCTATGGAATTGTAATGTTTCCTGATAACATCATTTCTGATGCTCTCAGAGAGCTCTGCCGTCTCTGCTTTTTATGCATATTCCATCATTCATTGGTTAATTAAGGTCACATGAACACTTAAGCACAGGTGAGGGTTTTTTTTGTTTTTATTTTTGGGAACTAATTTAGGTTCATTAAAATATGCCAATAATTGTACAAAGTGAAGATTTCATGTCTGTATTTTTTACTTCACTAAATGAAAGCATTTTTGTTATTGTTGTTCAGTAACTTTGGACATTTTATTAAATATCCTGATTACACAAAATTAGTTAATTTGCATTTATTTTTGAAGATATTCTCAACTCTGTGATTCAATTTCAGGGGTGCCAATAATTTCACGAAGGACTGTTTATGTGTGTATACACAGTTAGCTCAATTGGTATTATCCAGTGCCAGAGTTTTTGTAATTTTGTCTCTGTACACAACCACAATATGTATGAAATGAAGTCATCAAGATGTGGTTTAAGTGTAGACTTTCAGTTTTAATTTAATAAAAAATATCACAATAACTGTTAAGGAATTACAGCCATTTTTATATATAGTAACTCATTTTCAGAGGCCCAAAAGTAATTGGACAAACCCACATAATTATAAACATCAGGAATAATTTTAATGCTTGGATGAAAATCCTTTGCAGTCAATAGCTGCCTGAAGTCTGGTACTTATTGACATCAACAAATGTGTTGCTGAGATGCTTTTCCAGGCCTTTACTGCAGCTGCCTTCAGTTTTGTTTGTAGGTAAAGATTATGTGGTCAGTTTGGATCATGAGCCGTTCCTTTCCTTCTCCATACCCTTTATACCAATGATTCTGGTACATATTAATCTCAATTTCATCTGTTCAAAGAATCTAGTTCAAGAACTAGGCATTTTTTTGGTAAAGCCTAATCTGGCTTTCCCATTTTTTGATTAACAGTGATTTGAGGTAAAACCCTCTGTATTTACCTTCATGAAGGCATCTCTTGATTGTAGACTTTGAAAATGATACACCTACCTCCTCAAGAGTATTCTTGACCTGTCAAGATGTTGTGAAGGTTTTTTCTTGATCAAGAAAAGAATTCTTTGATCATCCACTTTAGTCGTCTTCCATGGTCTACCAGGCCTTTTGGTGTTGCTGAGCTCACCAGTGCATGCCTTCTTTTTAAGAATGAACCAATTTTGGCCACACCTAAAGTTTCTTCCATCTGTCTAATAGGTTTTTTTTGTCTTTTCAGCCTAAAATGGGCTCATTCTTTTGAACGGACACCTCTTTACACCGCATAGTAAGAGTTCCCATGAACAACTACCGAATGCAAATTCAACATTTAGAATGAACTCCAGACCTTATATCTGCTTAATATGTACCTAACTGAACAGCAATCGGTAACCAATGGTTTTAATCTTGTGGCTCTTGGTTTATATTAAGTGCTGAAGAAGGCCCCCTTCTGCCAAAACGTCAACTAATGAAATGAAGTCTGTGCCACATAACTGTCAACCGTGCTCCTACAAATTGTCATGCTGTACATAAACTTTTTAGTGGCTTTGTGCCGTTTTCAGGTACAGTCTTTGGATAGGGTAAAATCATTTTGGATATGAGGAAGTGTTGCTACATTTAATGATCTCTTTTTTCAATATTCTGCTGCTTTGTAAGTCTTTGTTATGCACATGCATTCATGTAAAAATCTAATTAGAAATCTGGTTATCCAAATACATATCCAAGAAATTCAAATTCCCTATGAGAAAACTAGCAAGGGAAACATAGTTTCAAGAAGACCTCCCCTCAGGTAAATAGAGCCATACATACAAGGTTTTTCTTTTCCCTTTCAAAAACAATTGCGACTTCCCACATCCTCACCTTCGTCTGTTTCTTCTCTGTGGCGTAGACAATGGAGGTGCAGCACACCTCCGCTAGTTTGCGTTTCTGACCATAAAAGGACCAGCAGCAGATCTCATCTCCAATCACATCTTTGATGAAAAGGACGCGACCATTGAAGCTGAGAGACAGCCTGTCAAACAGCTCGATGTTCTTCAGCAGGTTGTCATCTGAGTTACTGGGGATACAAGAGCAAACTTATGTGAAGGAGGAA